>LUCH01003303.1:14697-68620 GCA_013368495.1 Paragonimus heterotremus | reverse complement strand
AAAGTTTGTTCACACATTCCTGTTTGCCTCAGATCGACGCGAATGTTTGGTTCATCTCTCAATCCTAGCCAATATAGGCAATGCTTACTATGTCCGGGGTAATTTTCATTTACTCGTTGTACTGAAAATATCGCCTCCTGTGTTCAGCCGTTGTCAGGTGTTTCCTAGTGGACTCAATACAAACTTATTACACCCCCTATTAGTTTATCTGATACTTAGTCGCAATTTTCTGACCTGAACACGTTAGCTTGACGCTAATCTCTTGTTATTGGAGTCATTTCGATGCCTTCTTCAATCGGGTCATATCGCTGAAATTAGTTTTGCTTTGGGTTGTGCACGAACGGCACGATACAAAATAATCTCATTTGGGCGGCGCATCACGGCGCTCACCGAAACGTCAAACAAGTGCACCAGACAGAACATATGCATGGACCGAACAACAACCTTGGAACATGTCATGGGGTGACCAACACAGTCGTCGATCAACGCCGAAGCCAAGCTACTGAGGCGAAGCCAATGAAGCCAGCTGCTGTGTTGATTTCCTATATAATGCCCTATTGACAATACACTAAACAATTTTTGTCAGGCCTCATTGCTGAGTCTTTTGCAATCAGTCGGGATAGCTTGAGGTCGTATTATTCAGCGTTACAACAGGTTAGACGAAAACCCTATCCGTATTTAGTTTTTGTCATGCGTTGAAGTGGCTGGTGGTCGCCATAAGGAAGTTGTGGATGTTAAATAAATGGTCGTTTTACAATAGAATGGCGTAACAAATATTTCACGGAACTGAACTACAGAACGGTCTGTTTTGGACGGTTCTACCTTGTTAGGAACGCAGTGAAACGTGACGTTCGACGGTTTTCAGACGGAGGCTGAACTAGAAGGTTATTATTTGACCAGAGTGGCATTCAGGTCCTGACTTACAGAGTAGCCTAGCTTATCCACCATTGTTTACAACCAATCTAACAATTGAAGCGAGATTCAGCTGATTAGAAAAGGCCGGCACTGCTTGTTTTGTGATAGTTTGGAGAAGTTTACGAGCGGTGATCATTTTTACTCCTTGCACACTTTTCTAGATAAGCCTTGTTATCTGGCTTGAATTATCTTGATTGCAGGTGATTGTTGTGTGTAGTGAATTCAATTATATTGAATAGGATTCTCCATCCTTATTTTTGGTATCGTCTGGTATCTTTAGCTTATGCCTCAACCAAGAATCTCCAGGGAGTGACACATCAAAACACTGGTGGGCTGATCCGGCCGAGCTTCGCGTATTTCCAAAACCCTCGGATTCGTTGCCGCATCTGCTCCAAGGGTCCCCCAGTGATGTAGCCACAGCTTCTGTCGTTTGGTGGGATTTGGTCCGTCTCTATCGTTCACTCGGGCGTTTCGATGACGTGATCGGATGGCTACGAGATCGGTGGGTTGAAGGAACCCCACTGCTCCGCCGTATTGGATATGCCCTGGTGACGATTAGCTTGCCGAATTACACAGCCGCTCGTCTGGCGTTTGAAGAGGTGGTTTGGTTTTCGTTATATGTTTCCCCGGGCGTTGTTTGGTCACTTATTGCCCCTTGGTTTCCGCTACTTGACGGATTGTTAAGGAGAAAATTGGTATCGCGGGCCATATCATCATCAGCGCTGACAGCAGTGTATTATTTGTTCATACTGATACCTTATTTCACGAAAGCTACGTAACAAAATTGAAGAGATAATTGGAATTAATATTTACCCTTAGTACTGAAGAGGAAAATGAAGGAGTGACCTAATACATTAATTCTGAGGATCTTCGACAAATCTGTCGACGTGACTGTATGGTTTAGGCGATGTGCGCACACATACACAGACCTGTTTACCTTGTGAGAATTAGCCAACATCTTTAAGACAGTTTTGTTTCTGTAGTTGACCCATGAGAATAATGCTAACATTAAAGTGCGCTCAGTGCCATTGTTTGCTTTTCAGTTTCAAACCGTAGAATGTCGCGCTGTTTTTCATTTACTGTAAACCGAGATCACTCTTAGCTTCGTTGTGTTTTTCCACATGTGATTTGAACATTTCTTGGATTATGCGGGTATGCCAAGTATAACGCTTGCTCATTTCATCCCACTTTGGCTGAACATGACAAACTCTGGAGTTATCGACTCCGGTTTTTAGCAGGTTACACATCAGGTAACTGGGTCGGGTGTGTAATCCACTAACAGCTTTTGGCAGTTACTTGACGGTGGGCCACAGCAGTTTAGGGTATGCTGTGGATTGGCCTTTTGTGCTGCTCGTGTTCAACACATCCTAGACTGGTATCGGGACGTTGGTTTCTCAAACGATTTGGTCAAATGATTAAACGCAGAGTGCATTTCAGATTGGTTGGGTAGCTTTTTTATCCAGTGGTTGAGAGGAATCAGAGTCATTGTTATCAAACCTGACATTCTCTCAATATAAACGAATCCGCATATCTCCAGGTAACCAAAGCTGTGACAAGAATAGTGAATATATGGAGGTGTGAATAGTTTCAACTGTATCGTTGTATTTGATTGAGTATTTTTGAGACAAACTACTGCTTGTGTACCAACAAAGCTTGAGTGGTATCTGTATGTGATCTTACGGTCTCATCTTCGTCAACAAAATGACAGTTAGTGATATCGCTTGCGATATTTGTAGGACGGCTATACTGAGATGGAACAACTATCATGTTTCACGACTTCAGTCTCTGTCGCACATCAGTGACTGGTTGCTAGTAGCTGTTTTTCCGAAGTAATGGAGTCAGTCCTATTCAACCCCCCAATCTGGAGTGGCTGGTTCATCGACATGGGTGATTCTGTCCATATGACAATCTCACATGGGTTGTCACGCTACACACTACCACACCATCTCAAAAGATAGTCTGTGTGTGCTTTTCTTGCATCGTTTGATATTGTAGACGGTGACGAGGCTGCTATTCTTTTGAACACAACTGCACTTCAAAATACTTTCGTGTTATTGATGTTTTGAAAGTATGTTGAACCAAATTGGGATGCGAATCCGATGAGCTTTCGACCAGCTCTCAGATTTTATCATGTGAGAACTGATCGTCATTTCGACCAGTTTTATAAAACGGACTGAACGTTCACACGGTGAACGTTAGATAGCCCATCTGATTTGTACGACTACGAACGGAAAAGATAAGGTGCAATCGCATTGCGTTAAAGTAAAACTAGGTTTGTATCTCATTTCTTCCTGAGTGCCACGTATTCGGCAATGATAGAATGAAGCACAACGAAAACGGACACGTACAGAAACTATAAAACGGCATAACTCCTTGACGAAAGACACGAAAATCAGTGAGTGAAATGTTATACAGCTCCGACCGCGGAACTTCATGGAACCACGCTCAGTTCGATATGAATAACCAATGGAATGTCGGGTTAAATGAACTCGTCATACGAATAGAACAAAGAGCACACAAATGTGTGCGGTGAGCGAAAGATCAGGATGTGGACCAGTGTGAATCAAACGCAACAAGTTTATGAATTGACCGTCATTTACACTTGGTCAGAGTACAAATTCCAATCCTGGCAAGGATCTGTACTATCGTCGAGTCCTGACAGCTCCGACTTGAGTGTATCGTTCCCCTACAACTGGGGGACCAGTTGGATACTATGTCTGGTGTGTGCCAGAATTAGAATTGCTCCAAAAGCCCTAGACAAATTTGACTAATATATTATGGTGTAAAGGATAATCCTCCTTCGGCAGATAGTTGTTTTCATATCTGATCACTATGTTGACGAATACAGAATGGATGTGCTCTAGCCGTTTTAGAAAACTTCGAAAAAATGCTGTTTGAACAATAAAAATCTTTGTCGAGTCAGCATTCACTCGCTTCTCTTTTTGTGTCAGTTTGTATGTCCTTGAAGTTTCGACTGACTAAAAATTAACTTCCCACAACGCCGGATTCCCATAACTATTTCCTTACGCCGGAATTACGGATATATTGCCTTTTGTATGTTGATTGGTCCGTTGCCAAGTCATTAAACCTGTTAGGGCATCGATCGTATTATGTTGGTGAAGTTGGATGTTCAGCTACACGGTAAAAGTTTCTTTACACTTGAGCATTACACTTCCTTTTTTGTTCCGTTATCGTCCTCGTTTATGACATTCGATTGTATTGTGAATCAGATGGATTAGTATGTCTCCGCTACTTTGTCCATAGCCGGCATATATATACATATATATATAGCGTTTAACGAAGTAATTAAAGAGCAATTCAAGGAACACAATGATTCATTGTCTGGTCTAGTTGCGTTCTCAACCAGAAGTAAGAGCTGAGAGTTTCTTATCAAAGCAGTTACGAACATCAACGTTTCGATTTTTCGAACTTCAGTCAGTTACTGACCACTAGATTGTGGTTTCAATATTTCCTCTATTTTATGATTTCCTGCATCATTTATGGTTAGTTGTTTTGGTATCACTTTTGCATGGCTCGATTTCAGTTTAAGATGATCCACGGGATTTCTTCGGCATTGTTCTACTTGAGTTTCTGTTGTCGTCCAAACTAATTAGTTCATGTTGGTTCAATGAGAGCAGAGAGTAAAAGCGCACTAAAGTCCACAACAATGCATTCTAGCCAAATCAGGCCAGTAACCGGTCAGTGTGCACACACACTGACTGTGTTCGCTTAATTTTGGATGTTTGTTTTGTGTACCACGTCTCAACATTATCTGAGTATGTTCCGACTACCGTCTTCCATTGGTGCTGTTGCTTGCTGACCCGACTTGATCAGAAGGAATGTTAGGGTAAACCCTCGGACAGTGTTGGAACTTCTATACGATGTATCTGTTTGCGTGAAAATCATTTAAATATTAGACAATATCAGATAACCTCTGGGCCGGGTTTGACTGACGTCGAGGGATTCAACAGTGAGACTCAGACATCTGGAAATCAAAAAAATTATTGTCTAACTCGTCACAAGCAAACGGCTAACGAAGCAGTGTGCTGTGTTGGTACACGTGTGCTATTGTGCTCACTGGTTTCCAGTGTGCGCTCGTTCCCAATATACACCTGCACCCCTCGGAACCACAAAGTCGATATTTCAATCGATCGCCTTCTGATGTCTCGAAGGAGTCGGTGGTCGTAGACGAAAACTCTGTAGCTATTTATCGTTCGAGTTGACGGGGTGTCACGAACGTGCTTTGTTAGAATTCTAACGAGTTTTCTATAGCAAGTTTAGCAGGTTTCGTTCTAACCATGCACATTTTCATTCCTTTATTTCCATTTCAAACCATTAGATCTTAGAAACAACACAACTTTGGGATGACTGTCCTCCGTGCATGGATTCCGGTCTACAATCGCTTTGTCGTGATGGTCTGATGACGTGTCTAGATCGTATGACACATTGGGAAGACTTGGACGAGCTGTCTGCTCGTAACATGAGAACCTTAGCCATCGACATCTCTTCTCGTGATTCCAACCCTTCAGTAGAATTCTCCAATCCCGATCAAATACCGTTTTCATCTGTATGGCGTAGGTGCTGGTTTTGTCCAACTAATGTTTTTCTCTTATCTCAGCCTGCTCTGAGCCTATGAAATAGTCGTTTCGCAGTCTGTGTTTGTCGTCGATTAGTTGGGTCTGCGTTCAACTGAGCATCAAGCTTGATCCACGATATCTTTTTCTCACTGACATGATGTTACCTGAAGACAGTTGCGTTATATTGTGATATCAACGTTTCGTAACTTTTCCATGTTCGGCTTCACAGTGAATTACAAATAAAGTTTACGCAAATGGTGATCATAACTGAGCCCCCGTTTTGATTCAAATCATCCAACAACAGTTAGGTTGTATATGTGACATGACTGTAAACCAAGGTGCTGATAAGTGGAATTTCGTTCAATCAAATTCCTACGTTTACAAGCAACAGTAATTAATTGACCAAAAATAGCAGACTGAAATTGTCTGAAATCTCTGTAGTAAAAGAGTTGTTTGCAAGGTAGGAAAAATAACCATTTCACAATTTCACGGTAACCTTGGTTGCTCTTATGTCGTCAGTCTGCTCTTAGGTTATCCGCTCATGTGAGCATCAAGTGTTTCGTCAACCGGACATGTGTTATCCAACATCACAGTTGCCGGGCCGCTTTGCCAACAAACTGGCGAACGAAGTCACTATGATGGGACTGAACCGTATGTGACTGGCATTTACTCTGTTGTTCTCTCTGCCTATTTTACGTCACTAAGCGACGAATTGACCGATTTGGAAAAGCACGAGTTCACGGTTCCAATAAAAGAATTTGCGAGAAGTTTCCTTAGGCGTAGAGTGGCTGTTAGCAACTGTACGGCAAGACCAATGTGGAACGAATGTTTGATTGTACTGTTGTGACCGCAAAAGACGCTTGGCCTGCAAGTTCGTTTATTGCACAAACTGCTGTACAGGTGATGTTAAACATGGGACCACAAACGCACGGCTGAAGTGCATTCGCATATATTGGATGACAGTAAGTTTTCATCCGCCCTGGTGGAACTTCTTCCATATCGCGTACACACTATTCCGATAGTCGCTTCTGGTCTGTCGTCTTCCTGGCGCTGGGGTTTGCCTTTTTGTTCCTGAATGTCGCTTGTGGGTAGTACACTACTTGTGAGTAGTGGTACTGGAACCGAAGGTCTTCATAAGAACTCTGCAGTGGGCATTTAACGCATCTGCTTAGTAGAAACACAAGTAAATAAATAAAGCTTGTTCGTTGACATGACCGCAGATACAACATTGCCTATCATAAACCGAAAATCATGCTTGTTTAACACATCCAAACGTTTCGTTTGTTTTACTGATGTGAATGTGGCAGTTGATGTCTGAAGACACGGTGACATGAGTTTTTGAAATTTGGCGCGTTGCTTCAACCGATACACGAACGATTGATTTTCGTATATCGTGTGGGGAGCATTGCTAGTCTCTGGTGTAAGTGAACTGACCATCTTAAATGCTAATCGAGATATCGACCCTCACGTTTATTTGTTTTTCGATAAGGGATTTTTAGACGTAGTTTGCCTACCGTTTTTTAGCGAGCTACGTTTGATTATTGCCATGACTAACTACTGTCGACCTAATGATAAGGAAGTTAGATTCAGTAGCTGCATACTTTGTGGCAAGATCTATGCGTATTATTTCCTCTCTGTAAACGTTACACAAACAACCTACGCTTTTTTGCTATTCAAGAACTTCGAGTTGACTGATCTCAGTAAGTCTTTACATAACCAGTTACTATATCGTTTATTTTGAAGAGCAGTATACACATCTTCGCTCAAGGGAAGAACAAATGGTGCCACCAAAATTAATGAACAGACGTAAAAAAGGTGAATGTGAAAACAAGCTGTCTGTCAAATGTGAGACGCTGCGTAGTTAGCAACATTGAACAGTTGACAAGTCCTCTCGCAATAATAGCAGGCGTTAATGGGCCAGTCATCAAATAAGAAGTTATTTGTGTCGTAAATAACAAACGGGTTTGGAATTTAAAAAAAAAGACTACACAAAAAATAATAAGAAAATAGGTGAACGGTCAGTCTAACAAAATCAAAAGCTCTTCCGGGCACAGAAGTGCTACAACAGTCAAGGCTCACTCATCGGGGCAGAGCAATGTCCTTCCTAGTGAAACAACTGTCACAGAGAGGTGGCAACAGTTAATGCCAGGTTCCCCGCATAAATGTGTACTAAGTTTTTAAGGGGCCAAGAATAGTCAGCAGACATAAATGAGTGACAGCGTAAGAAGGCAGCCCCAGTCGAAGAATAGCGCTGCTTGAAAATGGAGGTTGAATACCGCTAAAAGAGATGATCACAGGTGAATGAGAAACATAGTTTACATCACAGCTCAAATTATGGAGGACCGATTGAATAGCCGCCTCATGAGAGTCGATCCCGTACTTCACAACCTTGTCTGTTCAGGCAAACTGGCCTCGGTAGTCATCCACTATACTGACGTCAAGCACAACAGCAGCGGCGTTACGAACCACGATCACATCGGGTTTGATGAACGAGCTCGCCGTTGGTACTCGCAACTCCTCGAAGACTGTATAGCCCAGGTTGTGCAGTCGTTTCATCAGGTCTTTGGCTACGAGGTGGTGTCGAGCACAACGCACGTCATGGGTGATCCAGCGTGAATGTAGAATATGAACAAGGCTTTTCTGGTTGACCGCAATTGCCACGGCAGAGAACTGAGTGGTCACTCCGGCCACTTCGTGAATTTCGGATCTTAGTCCACAGCAGACCACATCTGGGCTGGATGGTACGAATAAAGATTTTTGGGAAGATGCGGTCTGGGTTAAACAGCCAAGACGAATTGGGGGTGTGGATGTAGCTGACTGAAATGTCTTTAGGAAGGCGGAGCCACTGCCGAACAAACTGGCGAATCGTACCGTCCATAGCTTTGAACGTGTTTGAGTGGACTCGGCTCAGCACCAATGAGTGATTCATCTTCGCGATCAGATGTCTCAGGAGTTCAAGACATTGGTGTTGCTTCAAGGGCGTTTTGGTGGTTTCATCCAGCATCGTACGAAGTTGCAGACGGTGATTAGTGAATGCCTTTCTTTTCCAAGTGAACGGGATACCTAGATAGGTCACTGTTTCGGAGGCGCTTAGTGAATGGATAATGTCCGGGCTGAAGTGGATAGACTCATCAGAGATGGCGGTTGCGTTATGTTTATGATCACCGCGGATAGCCATGAGTTCAGTCTTCTCTATGTTGATCTTTAGTCGGAATAGTTCCAGGGCACTAGCGGCGGTTGCAAGCTTCTCGGAGAGACGCGTAGGATTCTCAGCTAGAATGATCAGATCGTCGGCATAGGCGAAACCGCTAACCAGTGTGTCGTGCAACTGGTAGCGAAGCTCCGGTGGAGATAGTGCCAGCACTTTATCCATTGCCATGATGAATAGAAGCGGGGACAATGGGTCACTCTGGCGAACATCACACTGGGATCGGAGAACGGAGCCATTGATCGTGGCGGAACCATTCTTGTAGGACTCGGCAATGTAATGCGTTAGAGGTGAAGGAGCACCGAAGACTCGGGCTGATCTGATAATTGAATCTTGTGAGATAGAATGGAACGCTTTGAACACATCGATAAAAGCCGCACAGAGACTTGGAGACGTAGTGCATGAGTTCCGAAGCAGCGCATGAAGCAGGGAGGTCGCTTGAAGGCAACCGTCACGATGTAGAAATGCAAACTTGAGGGCGGACAGTTGTAAGCGCGTATTCCAACGATCGGCCAATATCTTGTGGAAACGACGTATCAGCTCGGTGGGAGATGAAGGATTGTTTACTTTGGGTACAAGCGTGATGCGAGAGCGAAATAAGTGGATTTAACAACCTTGGGTTGACAGGAACAGGTTGAAGTATCCGGCCAAGGCATCAGGTTTCATACGCTTCAAATGTTTGGGCAACAATTGGTCCAAACTTGGAGCGGTGTTTCCCATGTGCTTCAAGGTGTGTGATACTTCTTCTCCAGTGATCGGGTCGACCAGAGACCAACCCTGAGGTAGAATAGTGTGAGGTGGTCGCTCATCAACGTGTGGATGAGCCGATAATGCCTCGGACCAGTATTCGTTGGAATTAGCTGGGAGGCTGTGGTTCATCTTGTATGCAGTTCTCCAGTTGTTAGAAAAACTGCAAACGCAGCGTCTTCCTTACGCTGATAGTACAGCGTTTGGATCGGTGCATAGTTAGCCCTTCGTATCTGCTTCGTGGTCAGGTGGGTTCCCACGTTAACACGACCACGTCATCATGTGACAGGTCTCCAGGTGTATGGAACAGCTAGTGAAGCGTGCATGTTCAACAGCGATTTAGCTTGTACCATTGTGAAAATGCCTGCCTGAAGACCGCGGACAATAGCTAATAGTTCATCACTGTGAAGGAAAGCCTCGCTATTGGACTCCAGTTGAGTAATCGCTGTTTGGATCAAACAGGTTAATCACTCAGAGTGATCAGCGGCTTGGAACCCAATATCCAATATCGTGTTAGTCTGTGTGACGGTGGTTGGATCGGCAGCGGGGACAACAACAACTAGAGTTGACTGATCTGAATAAGTCTTCACATAACCAGTTACTACACCACCGTTCGAATCAGGTATAAATCTGATCCACACAACCGACCATTACTGTGAACATCTTGTTATGTATTGACTAGCTTCCTTTCTCAGTTGTGAATATGATTGGAATGTAACAACGTCGTTCAAATCGTCATGTTCTTCCATCAACGAGCAATCATTCATACTTTTATTCCTTAGTATATGCATAGGCATCAGACTTACATATCTGATGACCATTTACTACTGTTCATTTTTCGATTTTCTGTAACATATCTTCAACTGAAGACTTCTGTTTGTTTTTAATCTTCAGCCTAAAATCAGTCATCAAACAGACTTTAAATT
Source organism: Paragonimus heterotremus (assembly GCA_013368495.1). Lineage (NCBI taxonomy): Eukaryota > Metazoa > Platyhelminthes > Trematoda > Plagiorchiida > Troglotrematidae > Paragonimus > Paragonimus heterotremus. Next base: position 58,247 of record LUCH01003303.1, on the reverse strand, counting down.
CCCCACTGAGTTTTACTTATGTGATCTGCTTACAAGTAGATGTTGTTGTTGGATGACTGATCAAAATTGAGACCTCTTTGACTTTGATGAGTCTGAAAACAGGTTCATTGAATGAATAGTTGTAAGTTCCTTGAAAGCTTCAGTTTATTGTCCCGACTATGAACGATTAGCCTTTTGTAAGTATTGTCAATTGTCCTCAGTGGTTGATTGCCACGGTTAATGAATATTGACGGTATACTACAAAACCGCTATGTAAACCGTAAAAATTTACACTAGTCCCAAATTCTGTTCACTCACCTATCGGTTTTATGCGGGTTGTATCCAAAATCCGAATGAAAGATGTGAACTATCATATCTGTTCACTGGGTCTGACTTCGTCTCGCTTTATCTACCGCTATATCAGAGTGCTATCAAATAGATTAGCTGATCTACTACTGTGCAAGTTGAAATGGTAATGCTGTGTTTTGAATTTTCTTTATCTTCTGGTCGTCTAGCTTCTCTTTACAATGAACCTTCGGCGATAGAAAGCGTTCTACCGTTCTTAATTAGAGCGCGACTTAAGCGCGTACAAGAGGCAATGATTCGTTCTCATTTCGAGGACTCGATGGACACCAGCAGTCTGGAGGCCAGTGGAATCGATCTCAACGATCTTGTTGAATCGGCACTTCAACATGACGGTGTGCGTGCCATACTTGAGGTCAGTTTTGGTGAATGTTTTCGTACTCTCGTCTTGCACAGTCTAAACAGACTATCAGTGGCATCTTGCTATCTTTTATGTTTACACACTGTTTGTGTTGTGTTTTATCAGAAGGAGTATCAACTAGTGCATATGCTCACTTACACAGCCGAACGTACTTTGCTGAGTAAGTCGTCGACTGGTAGCCGGTGAGAGTTCTCACTCGGTAGCGTAACATCTAAATGTTTTCGTAAACCAGCTATTGGTCCCTGGTGGTGACCACCACTGCTTTTCGATATGACTCTACCTCATTGTCTCTTTTCAGTCGGTTAAACTGTGTGTTTAGTTTCAAAGATAATTGTCTGTTTGTTCTCTCTCCTGTGGTACAGATGGGTAGTCATTTTTCGGTGACTGAATTGGAAATGTATATTGTTTATTCTTTACTGGAGTTACATTTCGTGCATTCTGTTCGCACTGGAACACGTACCTAGTTTTAGGCGTCGTAAAGCGGGCGTGCTTCAGACATGTTATTGTGCTCTCTCGCTATTCATTTTGATTACATTCATTTGTTCTTAAGAGAAATTGAGATGCAAAAGAACTAACCATGTACGAGGAATTGCGCGTCTCATTTGTAACCATTTTCAGATCTAGATTGGTTTTCTGTAATGAAAGAGACGGGCTATGTTCTATATAGTCGGCTCTACTGCACCGTGTTACAACGTTCTATACCCTCCATAAATATACCTGTTAGATATTTTTTTGTCACCTAGTCACGGAAGTCCACGTAAACTGTTCTCTTGGATGCTCTTATCAGCTACATTCTGAGTGACCTGGCAGAAGTTTTTCAACAGATTGCAAGGCATATCCGTTGACTTGCGATTTGCTTGCTCACTCCTACTGTCTTTGGTAAATAGACTCAGAACTGTATATCGTTCTCTTTATCGTGTCATTTGAGTTGCAGGCGGGGTGCGAGAAACGGTCGTTCATCCTTTCCCCCCGTCAGCGTCAAATTGTACTGGTATTGATTTAAATCCCTTGAATAAATTGTTTGCATCCGTTAAATCTTCACCAGCGATCAGGTTATCATTCACCTGGCGTCTGTACAACTCTTGTTTTGAAAAACTCACACACGACGTGAATTCCAGTTGTGAAGAAATCCGTTAAAAGCAAACCAGTTGTACTACTTATTGCGACGCCGTTCAGTTGTCGGAAAGCGGGTGTTTGAAAATGGAATCAAACTCCGCATAGTCACAATAATAATCGTATTGGCGACCTTATGTCAAAAAGTATTGCTTCCGTTTTCCTACCTGTGACTGCAGTGGGACTGCTGCTTTCTGTCTTCTGCTGTGACTTTTAGCAGTAAGACTTATAAATCTAATACTTTTTTGATATATGTTGTAATGACCAGCCAACAGCATCACAGTTGATGATCAATAAGGTATATGATTTATAAGTCTTACTGCTATATGTATATATATGTTCACGGATCGACTGAATTAATTTTGTGAACTTAGGACTTCCAGTGCAAGCCGTTCCCCTTTCATTTTTGTCCACGCATCCACTGTCGCATTATCCGTGTTGACCTCGTGACCTGTGCCACAGTTGTGATCTACGGTCGGCTCGTCTCATCGCTAATTGGTATTCATGCTCGCGTGTGCGCACTGTTTGCCTGTCTCTTCGACTGGCTGTTGGCCACACTCGAGACATGGAAACCTTCGATAGCCGTCTTGCTGATAACGCCTTACTTTCACTTACAGCTCGGTTGTTTGTTTGTAAGGTGTAGGCGCCTTGATGTTGTCTGTTTGAATATAGACGTAGCTGTTTTAGTAATTAAGTTCATTCCCCTCCCCTTCTTTTTTACTCTCTTCCCATATTGGTTTCTTTTTTCCTTCGTTGTTGTGTGGCGGTTAAGAATCGGTGCGAACCACTGATGTATTGCTGTCTATGATGATGATTTCCTCTGGTTTCTCCAATAGAGGCCTTTAAGAACCTACCGGGTTAATCACTGATAGTTGACAGTTTGAGTAGATGTCCTCGTTCATGTCCTCTAAGTGCGATGAGCTACAGTGCGTGTCTTCACATCGTACCAGTGTTCACACCCAACTTCTGAGGTAGCAGACTGGATGATTTCTGTCGTTCGTCGTCGGTGGGTCTTCTTATAACCAACACATCGAGGAACATTGGGTCTGAATTTTTTATCTGTTCCCTGTGTAAAATTTGTCCCATTTACTATGGCATTCAGGCAACCTTGGGCGTATTCAAGTTGAATCCGCATTCAAACAAGTGTGACATTCACACATCGAAGTCACACTTCAAGTTCAAAAAATCCTAAACGCTTCGTATTCAGAGTGCTCTGATACAGCATCTGCAAGCAGTTCCGGTGAACCTATGTATGCTAAATTGGTGGTGCCTATTACAGGCCCGAACCGAACTTGCCTGTTGTTCATTTAGAATGGAGTGCACTAATGGTAACTGAACTTCGAGTTAGCTAGTCGGAAAAGTTTGTTCAAAATATGTCAACTGCGATCACGTAAATTGTATTCACCCTGCGGCTGTCTCATTTTTGAGTTATGTCATTCTTACTAATAAGTCCATGATAACCATTTTTGGCAACAGATAACTATTATTAGAACGTTTTGGGCTGGATTTCACTCGAATAATCTTTACACGTGATAAAGTGTACATATAAATGTTAAAGATAGCTGAGACAACACTATATGGTCACAACAGTCTGCCAAGGTATCTTAAAGCTGAGGCATTAGTCTGACGTTAGTTGTTCACGTAAAATTCAGGTGTATGGAGAACTGGATCACCTAGTGAACTTAGCTGTTTCCAAGCCGCACATCGACTGGTCTGTCCCTGAATGAATTGCCAGGTAGCCGAAACCTACGCGACCAGCACGTAGCCTTTCGTATCTTTTATCTAGGTAATGCCATGAATATCCGAAATGATCGTCTAGCGCTCGAATAGACGCGAGTAATCATGAGAGAGTTTGTCGAAAGATTCCAGAGGTCTATAAATAGTGTTATACGCTATTTGAGAGGGTCAACGCACACTGTGCTGGCAAAGCCTTGAATGTATGCTCAGTAGAAGTGCTGGGGCGAAATGGCAGAGACACGTTATTACTGAGCCCTTACAGAATTACAGAACAGAATGGCTATACAATTTTGTCGCTGCTTTTTTTAAAAGAAAACTTCTGTGTATTACTCGTCTTTTATGAAGGCTATTTATACAAAGTCAGCTGGCGACTGCACCCGTTTTTCGCAGGATGCATAAAGGCTTGTGTCCAGTACTTCCATTCTCATCTCGATCAACTCGTCTCATTCGGTTTACATGGTTACTGTTTTTTCGTATGTCCCTAGTTTCGTTTCTCAATAACTTGGAGCGCCATTGGATTTAGATTGTTATCAATTCAGTTCACTTCCCGTGATCATGTATGTTGTCTGTTGTTTCATAGATCTGCTAATCATGTATATTTCCATTGTTATCTCAGACTGTTTCTCTTTGTGTTTCGTAGGCACGTTTCGCTGAACAGTTAAGTCTGTTCTTCTGTTGGAAAGGTGATTTCGTTCGTGCGCAATACTTTTGTGAGCAGGCCTTCACTCACTGTGCTCTCGTACGTTGTTTTCTAACCATTTTTTGGTTGCGTATTCATGTCTTCTATCTTGTCATTGTTGCATTTCTGTCGTCAGTTTACTCATATCCTGCCTCGCGGTTCAATTCTGTACACATTTCTTCGTTTCATTTCGTGTTTGTGCTATTTACAAGGAATTGGGAGGCAGCAGAAAGCCCAATTCACATACTTCAATGGTCGAGCTATCTCGTTCGCAAGTGCTCATTGAACTGAATGAATTCCTCGACTTAGCCAAAGACGACAGTGAGTCCTTTGTTGTATTCGTACGCAACATTAGTGTTTCTTCTACGTTGTACTCCGTTCCAATGAACTGTCCATATGAAAGATTTTTCGTTAACTAAAGTTCTTTCGCAGTCTATAAGCCACTGTTTTTAAGGTTGCTCAACAGGTACTAGAGCATTACTTTTCCTGTTTCCTTCCTCGTGCTCATAGGTTTACATTCTACAGCCCTACACAGCTTGTAGAATATAATTTCATTTTGTTACTATATTGATCTGTCGGTGCCTGGAGTATGTCATACATTTCCTTACGAAAACATTTCGGATAGGTTCTTTAGCCGTAACCTGATCTGCATTCAGTATTTTCTTTTTCACAAAGAATTATGGCCATCATACAAATCTTTGAATTTTTTTCATTGACCGAGCCTGTGTCATACCCACGGCACGTGTATTTTTGACGAGATTGTTCTTATACACGCTTAAATCAACAGTGAATCTATGTTTGTTTATGGTTATATGAATCGAACATCACTCACAAGTAGTTGTAGCTTCTGGGCTCCCATATACTTTTCGGTCAGCCCCTTCCGTGGTAAGCCTGCACATTGTTGATGAGCTCTAAGAAACGCAAAATCCGAATACATCGTATCTTTTCTAAAGGGTCTGATGGGAATACGACAGCAGACATCATTTGTAAATGGTTTTCTGCGTGGAAATTGTTTTTTTCTGTCTACCGTCAATATTGTATGAATGTGACTGTCACCCATATTCAGTTCTGAGATCTGTTTATATCGTCACACTTGCGATGACAATCAACCCTTTTTCAGTTCATGTCGGTGAAAGTAGTAGTCGATCGACTGAACGTTTTGTTCCCTCGTTTCACTTCAGATATAACCCTACATAGTATTCAGGATTTGGCTCAAACTTGGATTATTCGTTCTCCACATCCCACTCTGAGCTCCTTGTCAGTGTGGAACGATGTTGTTTTAAATCGGTAAGATTACTGGTTGGTTGTGATGGTTTCGGATGGATTTAGCAATGGCTAGATCTGTATTCGTTTCTATTCAGTATACGCTGTGTTTTGTACTTGACCAGTTCCTCATGCACTTTCATGTGCACCATTAAAGTTTGGTTTACTCTACTGTCACAATGAACATGTTGTTACCATTTTGGTAGAAGCATTAAGCATGAGACGACCTTTCTAGTCGTTTCTTTTGTCTTATTCATCTGCATTGAACCGTTTGGCTTTTTGATGCGTGATGATGATGATGATGATGATGATGATGATGATGATGATGATGATGATGGCAGTGGCTCTTCGAAAATAAGGATCACATTATTGTTATCACATTTATGATAGGTTACTTGTCCTGATATAAAAATGAACACACAATAGCACTTGTTCCCAGAACAGTAGAGGCGGAATAGTGGGAAAATGAACAGGTATGAAGTTATGATATTTGAACAAGAAGATGTGAGTACAAGTGAATAATCAGACGGATTCTTGAGGGATTGAGAAATCCTAGTTAACGATCTGTCTTTTGTTGTGTAGTGCAGATTTACCCGGAACTGTACTAGATTACAGACGGTCTGGAAGATTCATAAAGAGTGCTTACCTCATACCATGGACAAATTACGGACTCGAACCTTCTTCACACTGTGTTTGTCCACTGAGTACAAACAAAGGCAAAATCGGATAGCGTGGTTTACCATGTTGATAGTGAGCATCATATATAGGCGGTTTAATTGTAAATTTGAGTTCTCTTAATCACAGCTTAGGTACGTTCTGACAGTCTGCTGCGGGCTGTATCCATCCAGACCGATGAACTGCTAACAGGTCCCTCACTTGAGTCTCCGCCCTTTCGAGACGTCCTCCCCTCTGCTTAACAAGTCTTGAAATTAACGAACGTTATACACAATTTCCACTTTATAGTTTTGCCATTCTCTTAATATTCACATACAAAGAATGAAAGAACTTGGTTGACGACTTGTGCGTGCTAATGTTACTCTCCAGCAATCCGTGTTCGATTACTAGATTTGCAGACTGAGACTAGGCTCCAGACGTTATGTGGTTTACCTGGTATCACGTTCTGTACCTATGTACTGGGTACACACCATTATGTCCACTTCAGTGCGATAAGGGACTCCGTTTTTAATCTGATCACAGGTTTCACCTTCGCGGTAACCGTTCCTCGGTGATACCAATCACCATCATCCGTCCCATCCTATAGTTATTAACAAACTCGGTTCGCTTCATTTCATACGCTGCTCTTTCCTGCATGATGACCACAGAAACTGGCCGCTGTTAGAAGGTGGACGTCTTACTAGAAATCCAATACTGCTATGCATATTGTAGAAGTTATCGCTGTAAGAGGTAGGAGAGTGGCCGTCAAAGACTGTTTCTGTTGGAGTCTTCACAAAAGTCGTCGATATAGCTGAGAAATCATCATTACAGGAGTACTGTACGTAGTATTTGTATTTGAATAAGTACAGCCTCGCTGTCATGTCAGTGAATCGTTCTAGAAATTACACTACACTTTCTGAAGAAACCGCATATTTCACCGGATATACGGTCGGTGGTAGCGGATATCGTTATAGTTGCGTGTGAGCAAGACTCTTGGGGGGGGTGATTTTATAATCATTTCACTGCATCTGTGATATCTACTGTAAGGTTGTCTATTCCTGCAATTTAAAATAATCCCATCAATTTTGAGGTGAGTTCAAGTTTATACTTTCCAATTTAAAATTGGGCTATTTCATCAAGTGTTACCCAACCAAGCTCACTGTCGTTTTTGAGTTTGATCTCAGATCAGGTGTCGGTTCATGACACAAAACTACGTACATGAATGCAAGGTTCCTTCGGTTCAGCCTTCGATAGCTCACTGTTCATTTTATCCTACTGGTGACACGTTTCTTGTCTGAAGCTTAGACCGACCAAAACGTTTATCGTTTCCATTTAACCTAACGTTTTTGTTCGTTTCAGCCTTTTCTATCTGATCATTCTGTGCTCCAAGCTTAGCTCGTGTGCATCCCCCGATGCAAACGACAATTCTTCTGCATGCGCGCGTTTCCTGGACAAAACGGTTCTGAAGCTACGTATGGTCGAAGCAGAAGCCTCTATTGCACAAGCTGTTCCAGTACTTGCTCTGAATCAGCTGAAGTCGATACGTGTGATGGCTCAACATGATGCTTTGGAGATTTCCGATAGCACTGACGGATTGTCTGATCCCATGCACGCTTGCTGGTGGTGGTTGCGTTGGTGTCAAGCCTTCGCGGACGCATGGGTCACGTGGACCGATGAGGCTTTGGTGGTGAATGCACATTTGTTGTCCACCTCGTCCGGTGCTTGTGGTTCGGCTGCACATAAAGTTTATGCTTGGAGTGATTTGGTTAACGGCGTGGCCAATGCTGGATTACATTTGGGTAAGCGAATACCCTAGTAGTCGAAATTCTCTAAATCTTTCTCGATTATAGTTACTCCGAAGTTACAGTTGTCAGCTATTCGTAATTAGATGTTGAGTATTACGTCACACTTTAGGTTAGCGTAGGAGCCATCGATTTTAGATGATAGGCAAACGATTGATCCACCCTTTCACCAATGTCTTTGTTCTCTTTACAGTTAAATGTGCTGCTGTCAAACCTCAATTGATTATTGACACTGGCCAGGCAACTTCAGTTCAATTTATCTATGCAACCAAACTTGGTCGCCTGTTGTCCAGACTGTCGTTACTGGTTGACTTACATTCAGTAAAAGCCAGAGCCAATTGTGAGGTCCTATCCACGATGAGTCGCTTGCAGTTGTTGCGTCAACAACTTGCCTTAATACCGACATCATCGATCGACCCACGGTGGACAACTGTTCCTCATAACACTTCGGAATGGGTGGCATCCTATTCATCCTACTTTTGTTCCATGGCTTCCAAGGCAGCTATAACGTTATACACTCAGCAACTGCCTCATGCGAGTAAAGTTCCACGTATGGACGGTATCGCTTTTTCAGAGCCAATGATTGTACTGGCTGACTTTTGTGATAGGAAGATCACTGAAGGTAACTGATTGTGGTTCTATTTTCTCCTGTTACATTTGGTCACGATGATACCGGAATACTGTACCCCAGTCATTCAATTTGGGAATGTATACTTGTAACGATGATGGACTATCTTGCATGCACGATTGTGGAAGTTTATTTTCTGACGCCCAATCTTTCATGTCAGTTAGGCTACCGTTGCTTAGCAAAGAAACGCATCAAAAGGAATGCGAGCCAGGATGTTGGTTCCATAAGTACACACAGACTATTGGTTGTGACACACCGCCATATCTAGGAGCATTTGCGTTTTAAGGCTCTGATGATCGCCCGGCTCTTCTTCGCGAAGGAACCACCTACTTTCTCTACACAGGAGAGTGACTAAAGCCTCCAGGTCCCCTGACCATCTTATCCCCTAGCTGTCTTTTGATTTTTTTTTCCAGTTGCCCACAGTTTGATCGCACAATGCACACGTATGTTTCTCAACCAGGACAAATTATGCATGTTTGCCACCTAGGTTATTGATCGCAAAATTGAAAGCATGCCCGATCTGTTGTGATGTTGTTCACAAGATAAACCAACGCGTTGCACACCAACTAACATAGACAAAGACTGTCTAATAGCCAAAGCTTCTGTGTATCTTCTGCAAGGATGGATGAGGCTTCTAGGTCGTATAACATGTTGGTTTGTACTTGCATAGTGGACCTTTCCTTCAGTCGACAATCGGGCTTTTGCGTGACACCATGTCTGAAGAATGCCGACAAATGCACTGCCTGTCTTCCATGTCTTCGTAGACATCTCGTCAACAATATTAATCGCTGGTTGGAAGATATTGCCTAGGTAGAAAAAATCACCTGACGGCCTATTCGTGATAACTGAATTAGAATCAGGGCCAGCTATGTCAGGCATTCTTATGACGCACTTTGCGCCCCATGCGAACCAGCCTTGTATGTTGAACAGTTCATCTTAAGCTCCCTCTGCAACGAGAGCAACCGTAGAGAACACTGGGATTAACTGAGCCATGAGTTCAAAATCCTGTTACAGTTGACTGAATTTTGGATTAGTAACGCTGCACCATCTATCAGGTCAACTGCTGATGTACCGGTTTCAAATCTGTCTGAATTCAAATGTGATTGCCTCATCTCAGCTGATCTGGCAACGGAAGGCTCCAATTCACAGTGGTGTCACTACACTAGCCTGTTGTTTCTGCATGATGATTTGAAATAGTTGTTCCCGTCTGTCTTCGAAAAGATCAACGGCATAATGCAAGACGCTTCTTATGGGTACAGTTACAATACTTGAGCTTGAGACAGACGTCTATCTTAGTTCATTCAGAGAAAGAGGCATTTAGGAGGTATACAATTCAAATGCATTCAATACGATTGTATAAAGCAGTAGACAAAAACGGAATAATTAAAACAGTGGAAGATCACATTCGTGAGTGGGCCACATATTTCAGAAGATAGGTAAGTAATGTAGTTCAAATTCACATGACTACCGTAGTAGTAGCAGATTTATCACAATGTGACCTCCCACCCAATCGACAACGTTCCGATGCTTCATTGTGTTGCCCTCATAAAGACAAGTTGTTTCTTTTTCTTTGCCTGGCCATCGACTGTGAAGACACTTGTAACCTCCATGGTGTGAACACTATTACAGATGCTTCCTGTTAGCAAACTCTGTTGTACCGGATTCTTTTATCATTGGCCATTGTGAGATATGTTTGGTGATGCTTATATCAGTATAATTTTCCGTTCTACCAACTTTCATGCACTCCATATTATTTATATCCCTCTTCCGTCGAGCGTTGGATGACCTGCAGTCTAAGACAGTCCCAAACAAGATTTTATCCTGGGTTTTACGACACCATAAAAATACTCGTTAACAGTAGATACAAAAAGGCACCCCAACTGGTCCCTACCACTGGGAACAGTAGTCACGTTCAAAGGGACAACGTGAATCCAAGATCACCAGCAAAAACGACTATCGCTTATTGTTATTGGACCAATACTGGATCTACAAACGAACGAAGTTTAACGGGGAGAACACGGGAATTTAAGATTAATGATTTTACAGTGACCTTGGGGGCAAATAATAAGTTATTGAGGAATGAAGTGGTAGCCTGACAATTCAAGTAGACCATGGACAATCAATGGTTAATGGTGTTGGAGTGGACATTCGATACCGAGAAGAAAAAAAACTTTGTTCATGGGTATTGTTTGATGTGAGACATGAAACAGTGAATTTTCCTCATCGTTAATGGTAACATCATTTTGGTGTTGTCGTTGGTCTTACCCAGTATTGGTGTGAGGTATCATGTCGAGACTTCGTTCACGTCATCGCCTTTAAGGGGTAGAAAGAGCCAGTAGCCTGTCGGAACGACTTAAACCATCCTGTTGATTGAGGTTACACACACTCATGACTGCATCGAATACTGTCGATCTGTTCGTTTGGTTGATCCTCAAACCTTATTCATCTCAATCTGTCTGCGAGAACTGTGATAAGTTCTTGTTTGTGCACAAGGCTCCTGAAATGTGAACATAGACCGGTCCCTGTGAATTTGTGATAGGTACGGCTCGCTGGTTCGTCATCGTTTGGATATGTTACGTAGGACAATGATGTGGGCTATAGATAAATGACTACGGCTCAACACTAACTACATATAACAAAAGAAGGGTACACAGTTGAGTGGTAAGGTGGATGGCTGGGATCGAGCCATCGGGTTTACCTCGGGGTGCTGAACCGTTACACATATCCAAAAATAGAGTGAACCGCTCGGCTTCCATTTTAATCGTAATTTTATTGGGGTGGTGTAAGTCATCCAAATACAGAAAGAGCTCCGGTTGTTGACTTATTTTACAGCCAACTGGTCTGGTGAGACCAACTGGAAACGATCTCCATAGATGTGTGTTTTTAGTCATTTATACTCATTCTCAGTTCAAACACTTCTTGTCCTATTGATAACCACGAATGGAGTGAACCGATAGTCAGCGACTATTAACCATTCGGTAATATGCCTTCAGGTAGCAGTTGGTTGCGTGTGTTAGTTAACAAACACAATGAATGACGTTTTCCAGTATGTCGTACTTACTTGTCGTAACAGACTTGTTGAGCGCATGGTTCGGTGAGTTGTAAATCATTTTAGCAACCAACTCATTTTAGATGCAAATCTGGTTAGTTACATCTCTTTAACCACACCATCGTAACCTGATGATTGACCACCTAACAAGCTGAATATCATCGACGTAACCGACTTTTCCTTTTGGTTTGAAGGGTATTTAGTGTTTTACTCATTATTGTTTAGTGAAAGTCATTCACATAATTGTGTTTATAACAACTGTTTTTACTCATTTTGACACTCACGCTTTTCCTAACACACTATGTTTTGTTTCCTTTCCAACTCTAATCTGTCACTTTGCTATATCCTTTTTATTTCAAGGTTACCCTTACATTTTCAAATAACTCTTGGTCGTACTGGTTTGGTGTCCCATAGGGTGCGAACACTCAGATTAGTTAATTACCGGAACTGTCATATACTGTGTGCATAGCCATCACCGTGAACAAAATCGTCTGTTTGCAGACAGAGGGAGTCTTAGCTAATGTCTATGTGATCAGTATTCTGTCGAGGAGTTATTCCGACTCCAACTATCTGTCCATGGTTTTTCACGCACGAGACATCTTGTGCTTTTACCTCTATCTTGTGTGAATGAGAGTATCAGTTCTCTGTATATTCATTCGGACAGCTTACTACTCGGTTGTTATGAGTAGTCCATTACCCCGGGATAGTGTTAGTAGCACCATACAGTTATTTCACCCCGTTTATCAGTACCGATTAATTAGAAATCTTCTACTTTAGTCATTTCTCTTTCACGACACATCATGTATAATCCATGAAACAGTGCATTACTGTGATATGTAAGGTGTATTGTTTCCTTTCTTATAGCTGAACCTACAAGTTGAGGTTAAACAGTCTAGCGAGACAGTAAAGCCTACCTTATGAGGACACATGACAACTTTCTGTTTTCTGTAGCTACACAACTTCAACAACTGTCCATACTCCTGGTCTCTTTTCAAATGATTACTTTTCCTTGTTAATTATATTTTGGTGCATAAACTTATTTCTCTGAACATCTGTATACTAGGATTATCTCCTTATTTGCTTTTTTAGATACGATTTCAGCTGATGGGCCATCAAATGCACCGGACACAATCTTTGTCCGTTATTTTATCGAGGCAACTCTGATGGCCATGCGCTTGGGTTGTCGCTCGGGACAATTTCGTTTTGCGCGTGCACTTCAACTGGCTTCCACAATTTCCCCGTTGACCGACAACGTTCTAAGCGATCTTCATAATCTATTCATATCGATGGTGAGCGTGTTATTACTTTTAAGTGCATGCATAGTTTCATGTGTTTCATCCTCATGAAGACGTTGATAGTGTCGAATACGGTACTGCCTTCGTTCAGCTAGTGACGGGTGTCTTACCACGCTAAAATTTATGTGATCCTCTTCACTTGTGGGATTTGTTTAACATACGTTGCCGCTGTCATCATTCTCATTTGTAGTTCACCTGTCAATGTATGTGTCGATATCTTTTGCCGGATAACTTTCTTAGGTGCTGTTTGTAAGCAACCCTCATATTCTGTTAGGTCGTCTCTACTATAATCGCACATTCAATCGAACCGGGTGATTCCCAGCCTGAGAAGGAGAAAATGTGAACATCGAAGTGTTTATCGGGAACGGATGCAAACTAAACCACAGATGTTCTGGTTATATATGGCAGGCAGTTGCCATAAAAGACAGTCATGATAGACAACCAATCATGCAGCGATCGTATCAGGCAGTTGTGACGTTAGAAGGAATCACGTTGTAGGGAGTATCAACATGCGCACAAGAAAATAAAGTCTTGAACATTACAGGCGTCCGACCATACATTTGCAATCTGATTCGCTAATTGAAATAATGCAAAACCATTCACCCTACATGGAATCTGTCTCAGGAATTGTGGACTGAAATATTCTAGCTTTATTTCAATCAGGCCCACTTCAGTTCTGATGTAGACTTGCACAACCTTTTAAACGATAATATCGCTGACCCTGGTTCGACTGGTGTTATGCGATTCATCATGCCTGCCTCACTTCCTCCAATTTTTCCTGCAGCCTTTCTGCAATAAACAGACACTTTCTGTATGTGCTGTCTCCCTGTCAGCTGTGATATTTTCACAACCTTTCCTTCGTTTATTCGACTCCACTGTCAGTAAACAATTCCTCGTTTCCGTTTTTCATCCAGACTTTGGAGATTCCATCCTGGATGTTTCTGCAATGGCTGGATCTGTTACTCGCTGGGCTGTTTGTGAGCACATCTGTTGAACCATACCTTGTTCAAGAACTGATCGATCGGATCGCTACTGACCACACACACTTGGTTCTCTCTTCATTCGTCGTCATCACGTCGGCTTGTGTTGAAGATAACTGGTCCCAGTCGATGTCCATCGATGGAACAGTAGGCTATAGCTTGGACCACTTCAGCACGATTGCTAGGCCTACCATTAAAAAGTACGGTCAGCTTGTTTTGAGACGCTGCTACACATTGAAAGCTCACGATATCAGTAACTGAAACTCGTTTGAGTCCACATTTTTTTGTCTCCTTACATGTGAGCGTTTGCAAATCTGGATTGGTTAATCTCCATCAGACCACCACACCACACAAACGGAGTGCATATTTGTTGCTGTTTTATCTGATCATTGTGGATTGTCCGTGTTGGCTGAAACTGGTTGTCACAGACTGAAAGTGATGATTTGTGACTAAAACACGATGACTGCAAAATAAAATGATTAACAGTGACTGGAAGTAATGATCGTAGTCAGAAATCTGAAAACTGGCAGAAAAAGCTCAATCACGGTGTGAAAACTTGCGTACTCGAGTTTAACCTTGTGGTTAGAAGCAGTCAGTAATGCATATAGTTGTATTGACTAGGAGTTCACTCCCAACTCTTGTGATTCATTCTTCTGTAGCACATTTTACATATTGAGCTTGAACACTTGACACTTGGTTCAACCTCCTGTTACACTTCTCCATCGATTATATTGAAAAAATAAGCTAGTTAATTGATTGCAAATTTTGTTTTCGGAATATTTTCATCACGTTTTCACATACCCATAGACTGTAGACTTCAAACTGTTCATACAGTATACAATCCCAACCGATGTTGTTGTCAGTTCAACCGGAAACCCCGTATGGGTAACTCTCTCACACTTTTGCTATCTGTCGTTTGCGTCATCATGGATGGATACGCGTAAGATTGGAGTTTTTGTCCTGTCTTCAGCTGACCAGTTCGTTTTGTATCTCACTTTTTTCCAGGTTGTTCCACGTACTTTCTTCTTCTCCGTTTTTCAACCGCTTCCTAGAAGAACTTTCCTTTTTAGAAGAACCCCGGGCCGTTCTTAAGGTGAATTGAACTGTTTTGATGCGTGTTTCTATTTGCAATTTTGTAATGGTCTACACATTCATGTCGCGAGTCACAGGTGTAAAAGTCTTGAGCCACGAACATTCGGTTGAACTGACCTGATTCCACTCAAGGCTCACATGCTCTAAAAGTAGTCAGTTGCTAAGGAATATTTGACAGTAAATATTAGCTGCCGAATTAATCAAGTACGTACAGTGAAAATTTGATGCAATTTTCCCGATCAGATGCTTTTTACACTCGCTTGAAGGATGGGTCAGAAATTGAATTTGCAACACATTTGTCACATACTGGAGTCGCAGTTCTTGACAGACGACCGGGCCTCGGATATTTGTTGTCAGTGTTGGGCTACCTTCCAGGCTTGCTATTTTGTTTGGAATAGTTGCGCCGAAATGTTAGGTTACAACGTTTTGCAAACTGGCACTGATGAGGTTACCCTATGTGACAACGAATCGTTTCCATGCAAACCGCTCAGTTCAGAGAATGAAGTCCGGTTTTGCGACAGTTGTATTCAGTCCGCGATCCACATCGGTTTCCGGTAACACCTATTTGTGTCATCATCTCTACTCACAATTGAAGTAAAGTTGCGAACCCAACTGGCCGATATCCATCTGGATGACTTTCTGCATCTGGCCCCACCTAGTTTGTCGTGTAGTGTTGTAAAATGTGTGTGTGGCAGAAAACATCATCCATCACGCAAATTTATTTCAACGTTGACTTCAGGACTGGAACTTTGTTTTAATAAAATAAAAATTGCGGTTGATCTTCTATCCACTGTTTTCATTTATCCGATTTATTGTCCCCCAGTGTGAATATTATTGCCCCCTAAAGGGCTGCTTGAGGACAAGCAAACAAGATGGGGGTGAATCGCTTGAGACATCCGAAAACAGAGTTCTGTGAATTCTTCTTAATGACCTCCAACCTACTTCCGATTGGATGTGATGACTATAATCGATTGTCGCATTAAACGTTGAACGCGTTCGTAACTTTGTACTGGGTTATATTAATTGGTGAATTTGGCTGACACTGTTCCCATTCTAATGTTTACGTGATGCGCGGAGATTGAAACGGCGGTGATATCGTGGTTAATACTCTCATGGGTAGGCAAGCTGAACATGTGTAATACCGACTGTCAAAGGTCAAGGCTTAAGAATAGCCTTGTCGCTGTCCCGTGCACGTTTACCGACCCCTGAATTATGACAGTGTAATGCATGCACGTGCTAACACTACTACTCGGAACGATGCAAGTAGGCAAAGTTTTATTAATAGTCGAGTGGTTTTGAAATTCACGCAACGATTAAACGAGGAATATTGGCAAATGGTATAGTTTCCCATTTCATCCGTCAGCGGACACTAATACAGAAAGCTTTATGTGTTGTAACTTCATGACAGGCTTTGTAGACAATGGTTTGATGCAGTTGAGTCTGTAACCAGTTACTTTCACTAACAGCTCGATTGTTTGTTTGCAAGGTGTAGGCGCCTTGATGTTGTATGTTTGAATATAGACGTAGTTATTTTTAGTAGTTAGGTCCATTACCCTCCCCTCCTTTTTTTGCTCTTTTCATATAGGCTTCTTTCTTTCTCTTTTCCTCTTCATGGTTGTGTGGCAGTTAAACATCGGTGTGAACCACTGATGTATTGCTGTCTATGATGATGATGATGGTGATGAACCAGTTACAGAACTGAATACATATTGGTTTAGGTTTCCTGAATGATTATCGATGACCCTGTAAATGTGTATTGGGTAAGCCAATGTGATTTTAAATAGTGGGATTACATTCAGGTGGTTTGCGGACGGAACGCTTCGAACAGTCACCGAAACGCGAAAATTATAGTTAACTGTCACGGTTTCGTTAGGTTGTAAGATTTTCCACTGGTTCCACCTCGATAAGTGTTCCTTTAATTTAGATGTTGAAATTTGTCATTGGTATGCAGAAAAAGTAGAACTCTACTACATAGTATTGGCATCCATAGAGGGGTATATTCCGAAGCAATAAAATCACACGCAAAGTGATCTTGTAAAGCTTGTTGACGACTCAGAATATTTTGTGTCTTTTGACAGCTGGGTTATACCAACGGACAAACAACAATGCTGCTGGAGACGGATGTTTGGCATTCAATTTCTATCACTCTCACTTGCTAGGTGTTTAAGAATACACAATTGGTCATATTATGCTTTAATAATGTCAACCAGTTGTCTGCAAGTCTACATCTTTACCCTAGCTGACTGGTGTATGGTTTGAGATTGTCATACGTCTAGAATACTGAGGTCAACCGGTTTGACTTTTGTTCCCTCCGCGGCATTGGGTCCTCATGACTCAGAATGTGTGATTGGAAGCGCTGAAAGAACTGGCTGTTAATCTGGTCCGTGAGTTTGAAACGTCTTATTGGCTATACTATCTGTAGGGCTAGTAGAAAAGAGGTTGCCTCCCACACAAAGTCTTACTCATAGTTAAAACTTCTCTTTCGTTACCAAAACGTGAGAACCTTGATAGTAAGTTATTGCGTTTCGACATGAAGTTATTTTATTAATTACATTTACTCCATTCTCCCATCTTCACTTTCAACCTTTGGCTTATTCTTTTCTTCTCCGAGCAACAATACCAATCGCCACTGTATTACTGTTAATTGGAGTGACCGTAGAAATTGGGAATGCCCGGCTGTAAAACCGTAACTTAAGCTGTCGCCGTTTATTCACAGGTTAATTGGGCGTGGTTAAATTATATCTTTTCCAGCTTGATGTGTCTCTATATGACTTTCACGTGTCTAGTTGTCAATTTAATATGTCTCAGGTGATTAGGCCCAGGCGAGCTAACTTCATTTACTCTCTGCACTTGACTGGACCTCGAACTCTCACACTGTAAAGGCTAACCAATCACTGTGTTTCTCAGTCTACCCAAGTGCACATTAGCCGTGCAACTCTGATCGACGTTGAAACCTAGTTCACCCCTTTTGGAACATCTCAAGTTAACATCAAGCGAAGCGAACCTGATATTATGACATTTTAAACTGAAAAACCTGTAGAAGTAAATGATAAACTGGATTTGTGGGTCACGCAAAGAAAGTAGAGGGCGGTCATCGAGTGATCTTCAGTTTCAAGTTCTTGTTACATGCCTTCATCTATCCGGACGATGCTTTTGCAGACCTGTCGAACGCTGTAGCTCCAGAATAAAAATGCATTTACCAAAAAGAGTTTTAAGCTTATTCAAACAAACTGAATCAGCGGTTAGCCGTAATCTTAGGTCCTTAGTTCATGTAATTGATCGACTCGCTCTATCCGCAACTCCCTTAGTGGATTTGACTTTAGCCTCCATAGCCATATTATTTATATGTATGTACTTGTATGTTACACACGAATTTATATACAGTCCTATTACGTCATCACCCACTGCGCTTCTTCAGAACTCTGTTCGTTTGCATTAGACCACACTGAACCTTGTTACGTAAGTTTTGGAGAATGCCACTCCGTCTGCAACTTGTTCAGTGGACAGTTTTGGTGCGCAAAGAAACGTTCGATCAGTGTTCAACTCTGAATTGTTCTACCTCTATCTCACAACCCGTTATAACTTGGCCGTTACCATGTATTCTGCAAGAGCATTGCTCCTTGTAATTTTGAATTGGGTTAAATGCGTTTCTCATCTTGAAGAAACGTCTAATGTCCTTTTTTCTGGCGCACATTGTTACGCTTTCCGTTACAACTACCGAGCTTGTTCTCAATCTGTCACTATAGGAGTGGTTTTCCACGCGCGCCAAACCGCTGCTCACCAAAACTACCACAGGAAGTGATGCTCGTCGCGTTGTGTGTGAGCATTACATGGCTCTTATCAAGCGATCCTTCCGACGTCCAGTCCTTACCCGCTTAACCGACGATGGTATGTGCTCACTTGTTGGTTGTGTAGATGTGTTTTTTCGCAACTCCTTTCTAATTCTCATTGAATAAATTGACTAGGCCTCCTTCATGTGATACCCTCTGAAGAAATACGATCTAAACAAACGGGTTCGGATACGGGATCAATGGATGTCTCGATAAACCCAACTTGTTATCCGTTAAATAATCTATTTTGAAAGCGATTCTTGGAATGTTTTTCAGATTATGTCTGTACGTGAATTGTGTCGCCGTTCTTAGTGTTCAGCATTAGTCGAAGCACTTAAACAGGTCGTCACTACTGAATGTTACGTGCTGAACCGTACATTGTGAAGTCGATCTGTCACCTTGAATATATAAAGATCTTTAGATGTATAAACTTATGTTTTGTTGCCATTTGTCCCAGCACCTGTTGATTGTTTGTTCGCATCTGACGAAGCGCGAACACTGTTTCACATTAAGACACGTGCACTCACTCTTCACAAAAGATGTTCTTATAATTGCTCCTGCCACCTTGTTTGTCTGTCTTCATTCGTATGCATACATCTGGCGTTTGTCGAAACACCCCAGTGAGACAAAGTCACTTACATCAACCTCACTTCAGTTCAGCAACTTGTGTTTATGATAGTCAACATATCTGGGAGCATTGAGTATTCATTGAGTCTCTTGTTGATTGTTTATGACAAGTCTCTCGGGAATGTTTTCTGTAGCAATAACCCACTGATACGTCTTACCACAGAACCATCACTTGTTCTGTGTACATTTCATGTCTACTGAACAGACATGCGCATTGAGTAAAAGATCTTCTTTAATGTGATACCATTTTTTTCATCCATCGCTGGAAAAGCCCAGTGTGAATCAGTGGGCTTAGTCTGTTTGATCACTCAGTGCAAACAGACCAAAATATGGGTCTCCTGATTGTCTGTTTAGTTGCGACAACATACATTCTTATCACATTTGGTCTGGCTTATTCGAGGGCCGAATAGGTTCAATTATCGATCACTGCCACCCGTTTTATATAACCAGTTCCTTGTTGGAATGCTCTCCGTCGACTGTTGGTTTTGTTCCCGGCATCGTTTGTGTGCACGCTTTTTTGCTGTCACCATAGACCGTTGTTATTTTTCATCCGCAATACGGTGTTTACCAATGTTTTGGTGTGTATTGCTCAGCGGTTACACACTCTAACAAAATTTTACATATGACCAGCAGTTGCGTTCTGTACATTTGTGTTAGAGAGCACGTTCCCATCTCCGTCAGCATTGGTTGGTCCTATATGCTCGATGTTCTAGTCACACGTAGTCATCATGCCTTATTTAAGGTGACCTGAACGCAGAGAGCAATTCGACTTTGAACGTGCCTAATCACAGTCAACATAAAATGTTTACCACACGATTTATGCTTGAACTAATTTCAGCGCGTATTTTTAAATGTGTACTCTGGAAATGAAATTTACGACTGAACCATCATCTGGTAATTCACAGACTGTTTTGTCCCTCGTGATCACTCAAACCGCTGGTTAGAGACGCTATCCGAGATGGCGATGTGTCGCAGTCAATGTCGTACCTGTATCCATACCGTTTCTAGTTCTTCCGCTTAGTCTTCTTTTATTAATTGTCAATCTTCTTAGTAACGTTTCCTTCTAGAATATTCCACGTCACTGTTGAGATGAGCGGCGGCCCGAGCCACAGTACATTTTGGTCATGCTCATGTCTGTTATGATGATGATGATGATGATGATGATGATGATGATGATGAGACTGTTTTGTCCAGTCACAAAAAAATGGGTACTATTCTATTGAGCGGCAGTCCCTAATTGATTTTAGGCTTTTTCTAACAACAGCTTCCTCAAAATTTAATGCACTTTTGTTCAGGTGTGTGGGGAAGGGACAAAGCAATGAAGGACTGCCTATGCCGTGATATTTTTCGAGCACATACCATATAATGTGGATGCCCGTGCCCTGTAGCTTTCATATCACAATTTGTTTGTTGCTAGACGATACATCCGGTCGCATTCAGACTGAACGCTGCCTACTTGCCCAAAGCTAGCCAGAAGTATAGTGGGAATAGCCTGTCATACGTTTACTACTGTCATTGTCACTTATATTAACAACATTATTGCTATTACTACTACTGTTGGTGTTCTTATGATTGTGAGATATCTTGAGTTTCAGTCACTGTATGTTGATATTGTACTGCATCGTATCCCATATAACTGCACAGTCAAGTCTTACTTGCCTAAACAAACCCCCCTATTGTTCCTCACTTCACGTTACATGTTTTTCCCTAGGTCGAATTGTTGAATTGGCGAGTGAGTTATCATTCAGCGGATCGTATCGTTCCGCTCAAGAGGAAAGGGTAAGTTGTCTATTTTGTCACACAGTCGCGTCGTTTGTCTGTATGTATATGGTGTACAATCCCCTGTACTTCTGTTGTACTTGTTTACTGAAGGTTAACTCAAAGTATGGTGTACTTACAATGCTGCTCAATGCCAAAATTATATGCTTACTCATTCGAATTGTATCGATAAACCGATCAGTACAAAAATTGATCAGAAATTACTTCACATTTCTTATAATTTGTCCCGAACGAATTAAACTTATAAACAACTGTTGGAAGTATCCGTATATTCGCTGTTATATGTGATTGTTTTTTTTTACTGTTTGTAAAATCTGTAAAATTTGTCTCCGTAGAAGTTATGTTAAACGTCTTATCTTCTCTTGATGCCTCTTATTCAACGATCACATCCATTCTAACCACTGAGACTTCTGTATAACCTATGTCTTTCTGTCTGGGACGGATTTACAAAGCTGTGCTGTAAGCCGGTCTCTAATTTGCCAGATAAAAAAACATTTCTCTTTGAAATGACCTTTATTTCTGTATGTTTATGTTGTTCAATCAATTGTACTCCTGCACGCATCTTAAAGGTCTCTGATCCCAGATGCTAATTGATTTAACGGCCTCTGTCCTTTTCTCTGTTACCTTGATCAGTTTGAGGACCTTTTTGACTTTTTATCCAAAAAAAAAACGTATTAAACTATCAGTACGGCCTTTGTAAAGCGAGGTGTTCACCGTCAATGTGCGTACTGGATTGCCTGATTATGTGCTGATACAACCCAGAAAACTTGGCAACCGGAGTTCAAACCTGCTTGCTAGCTAGTGTGCTTACCTGCACAGTCCCTTGACAGTCGCCATCGAGGACAGTTTCTTCCAGATGTCTTCCCATCCTAGACAAATCTTGTCGGTATATGTGGTGAATGGCAGTAGGGGCGGAAAAGTGTGAGATCTTATCACATGCGCATACATAGGTCCTTCTTGACATTTTATGGCACGTTTGCTACTTCATGTGGTTTCATCTTGTTAGATATATTTCTTAACAATGTCTCGCTGCCACTGCATACAAAGTGCACGATATCGTTGTCTGTGGTCTTCAGTCATCGTGTGAACCAGTATCCAAGATGACCTCATCTGAATATATCTAAAAGTTCACACTGTTCACTGTTGATTTTGTACTATCTCGAAGTCGATCAATAATGCGTTGCCCACAGGATCACATCTGACGAAAAATGCGGGCAACGGATCAGTGTGGATGGAAGTCAAATAACTTAATTGGTGCTAGTAAATCGACCCGTCCAAGTAACAGAGTTGGAGACAGAAATGTAGGCAATGGTTTAATACAGTACGAAATAGAACAATAATAAAGCAGGTGCATATAGCAAGCCCGAATCGTGATTGCTCGTGGAAACCTCAGTTGCACAGAACCGGTAGGTGCAGTAGTGCTTAGTTTCAGTGAGACTTTGATCAGTGTAACCGAACTGATGTAAGGTTTGAGTCGAACATACAGTCAGCATATAAAGTGGATGCCGTTACGTCAGCAAGATACAAATTTGAAGCGAGGTCAACAAACAGCGAGGTGATCGTCGGATGAAAACACTATAGTGGGTCAATAAGAGGCTGGATATTGCTCTAGAAACTGACAAAAATAATTGAACTGTCCAAAAATAAAGTCCCCTTATAGCTAACAGAAAAATACGATTGACGCGACAAAAGAAACTAATGAACACTAAGTCGCAGCTTATGAAGGAACGCACGAGGACGTTGGGTATAATTTGTAAGCGTCATGGGTGTTCTCCTGATTGGTTGTTTTCCATTCACAAACTGGACCAGTCTAAACGTCTGTGCATATCAGACCAATGCCTCTCACAAATACCCACCAAGACCGGCGGTTTTAAACCTACTTAGTGACGTCAGTTGGCTTCGTAACCGTGATTGCACACAGTTGTAACTTTAACCCAAGCGTTAGGTGGAGGATTACTGATTCTGGGATGCATTGGACGGTCACCCTTGTGCTGAGTTACGTTGATGTTCAAGGGCATAGCGTGCTCTCAGGGCCTATCACTCGATTTGCGCTTGTTAATCATTCTCACCTTACTTCGAACAGACGTAGTTATTATTTTTTTTTCTGTAGCTCATTTTTATCAGCCCTCTATCACATACACGAAGTTGATAATTGCAGTACTTGGAAGGTGCCACAATACCAAATTAATAAACGGTGATGATGTGACGTAGATTTGTTTGTAGCACTTTAACTGGTATTGCGATTACAGGGTGTGTCTGAATGCTTTTCTGTCAGTTGAGCACGCAATGCCATACAATTTAGTGTAGACTTTATTACCCTTACATCATGGGATTCTCTCCGTTTGCTTCCTAACTGTTGGTCGTACTAATATTGTAAGTACCATTTCCACACTGTAGGTATTGACGGCGTGCGCGCAAGTGTTTGGCTCCGATGGTGATCGACTGTGTGAATTTACAGTCGAAGATTTTGGACATGCCGTGAAATCTGTGGAGGAAATGCTTGATAAATTGCCGAAAGTGACGAATTCCCGTAGACTGTCAGACTATTCTCCATGGCTTGCTCAATTCACAACTTCAGAGCACTCGTCCGGTCAAGATCTCCAAATGCCTGTAGCAGCATATGCGTATGATTGTTCCTCGCAGCCTTCTCAGAGTGTCCTGATCTACCGCGTCGAATCGTCTATAAGTGTAAGTGTTCCAATTAGTCATAGCTTTTGATTTCTTTATTTTTCTATTGTGCAACGTTCATTCATTTCTGAGAACATAAAAGGTCTAGGGACTTTTATCAAATCTTGAGAATTCATGGCAGTAAAAACAGAATTGTATTCCTTTCCAGTTTGCTTGATCTCTGAATTATTGCTTATTGGTTTCCTATAGATAATGTAGCAAAAGTTGATAATTCTGGTGGAGATTTCGGCTGGATTCGAACTAGCGTCAGAAACAGCATGTCTAGCTGAGCAGTTTCTCTAAAAGAACGTGAATTGTTATCTTTTTCACTATTGTACAGTTGTAGACTAGCTGCTCGTCTTGTGACGTTTATTCGATAAAAACGATACATATTGCTTTTTACCTGTTTCGATTGCCGAGGCGCTTTATTTGTACAATTGATCCGAGAAGTATTATAGATGTTAGCTATACAGATGTAAATTGTATTTTCACATTTCTCCCGGTGACCGAAGTTGAGTCAAATGGTCAGTTCTGTATTGTAAAATATCACGTGTGTGCACAATTATACCAACGATTTTGAATAGACTCAAGTGTGTAAAATCCACTTTGCGCTCCGGAAAGCGGCAAAAGTCGCGTGTCTTTGTCAGCTGAATCAGAAACCACAGCAATTGTTCGGATATCATACCCGTCCTGTTGTGTCATATGAAGTTTCTTTCTGGAAACCTCTTCCCTTGATTCATGAATTTGACGACTGGAGGCGTTACTTAAAGTGGATGTTAAAATAATCGTTTTTTTACCTCTGTGTTGCATGACAGTTGCTGTCATTGACGATGATTTGACTGATTTCTCACGACTGTTTTTGTGACAGCTGTTCAGTACATTCGAGTGTGTCATCATCACCATGTTCTGGGTACACAGAGCTCAACAGCAAGAATTTTTGGTTTTTTGCTCCATGGTTTAGATACGTGATTTGTTAATGAACGTATCATCAGATTTCTGCATTCCGTCATCTCTATATCTGCCAACTAGTCCTCCACAGTAGATGAATTGTTCGCATGAACAAATCAGCCGTTCTCCAGCATGTATTTAGAAGCATTCTGGATGCGCGCTCACTTGGTCAAATCATGTAAATTTACTGTGTGATGGTTGCGTCATGTTCTCTGCACGTTGTCTGAGCGTGTATCCCACTGACCGTTGTTCACAGATTCTACGGACGATCCGTAAAATCCGTGAAGTGGTCGGCAGCGATTTGATCACGAAATATGATGCGCCTACCAGCCCCTTCGAGTGAAGTGGGCAAGTATTGCCGGCCTAGTTGATGGTCTCGTGACCACTCAAGTCGCTGGTCAGAAACACGTTCAGGGATGGCAGTCTTCTGCATGTCAACATCCACAACTTCTCTGACTGTTCTGTTTAACTTTATTGTATCCTATTTTCGCTTTCTTTTTCTCGCTTGCTGCATGCTCCTGGCGACTGCTTTAGTGAACAACAACTGTCCAGGCCCATTGAAAATAAATGAATCTACAAAGTTTATGTCCCATCAAAGATTATGTTTAGTTCGCTAAAGCCCAAACGGCTAAAGTTTTTCCTCATTTAACTCCCCTTTTACAAGTCGATAGAGTGTTTCATAGGTAATAATGAACATGTTTCGTATGCCCATAGAGCGTCCGCCACATCGCACATCGTTTAATTTAGCTGCTGATTGTTAGAATCAATCGCAAGACAGCCATGTGATAACGTGTTCACAGTATACAAAAGCCTTGGTTGCCAAACTAGGTAACCTTAGGAGTGCCATCTACCATGTTAGGGATTTTTTGTCTATCCACATGGTTTAAAGTGCTCTCGGATTTGGCAGTATGCGAGGTTGTATCCTCAGGTTTGTTGACTTTTCTTTCTCTGTGTAGATCTCCATACACCTGTACTTACTAACCTGTTGTTTCGTGGATGACTGCAGCCTAAATCATACTGTCTATGGGTACGACTTAAGACTAAAAACGTGTGTATACAGGTAGTGAACACCTGGATAGTCTTGGTTAATGTACTTACTGCTCACGTTTCAACGGCCCGAGCTCAATAGGTCAGGTGGTAGTAATCAATACGAATATGAAGGCTGGAGATAGTCTCTCTTTCAATATCTGTCTGAGGTGTTTATTGAGGTAATACAATCCATAAGGCAGACCTCATACTGGTTTTTACCGAGAGATATGCATCAATGATTGACATCGGTATTCTATTGTCATACATCTGTGACAGTAAAAAAGCGATAATTTGGAAAACCTGTAGAAGGAAAGGATCAGGCTGTTGATTATGAAAAAAACGGGCTGGTCTTAAACATGCTGCACCAAAATATCTTGCAATAAAAAATAGCAACTGTAACTTGGATTAAGGTCGCATTTTTAAGACAGTAGATTCCTTGTGCTTTTCATGACGACACTTCTCTAGTGATCCATACTTCACAGACAAATCAGTCTACACAAGGCTGACCTTTATGTCACGCAACCTAGTTGGCCGTCACCTCAGTTAACGTCTTTAACCACACATTGAAATTCGCGAGGCCCCAAGCTCGAGAGACGAGCGCCACTTGCGCAAGTCAACCCTCATTCCTCCACACCACATCGTACCTTGTCCGTGTCGTACTTCATGTCGCTCTGATGTGCCCAAGGCTAGAAGGATTTGATCGAGTAGACGAGCATTTTGACATCTTCAGCACACCAAGCATCCGAACTCGTACATCCTGTGAACCCTGATACTATGTTAAGTATGCTTCACCATAAAAAAAACCCTGGAGGATAATCTTTGGCTTCTCATACAATTGCAAGTACTTTGGCCTTTATGGCTTTATCAGGAATTCTTGATACGTTCTCCATTTAGTC
The DNA here is from genome assembly GCA_013368495.1 of Paragonimus heterotremus. Taxonomy (NCBI): domain Eukaryota; kingdom Metazoa; phylum Platyhelminthes; class Trematoda; order Plagiorchiida; family Troglotrematidae; genus Paragonimus; species Paragonimus heterotremus. Next base: position 31,476 of record LUCH01003303.1, on the reverse strand, counting down.
AAATTGGATGAGCAGAAGTACAATGACTGAGGATTCTTCAATAGAGTGAGAAAACTGTGGCACAACATTGAGTAGATTTTACCAACTAACGATAAGAATAGCTACATTTATCGTACTGTCCGGCTAAACAGCTAACTCTTCTAAATTATCTTTTTTTTAAATTTTTTGCATTTGCTTTGGATCTGAAAGTCTGTGCATGTAATTTTTATTTTGTAATTTTATATACAGTATATTCAGCTTACTTGTGCAGCTCGCGAACAGCAGGCACTCCTAGGTGACATCAGAAACAGAGCAAAGATGTTCCCACTTCTCAACCGTCCGCGCGCACACGTCCACGCTTGATACTGGTTGGCAGACGCCAAGGGGCGGCTAGCCTACTGACGTAGCAATTGGCCAGACAAGACATGCATTTGATCGTTTGTGATTACGAGTCACAGGAACGCTATTGAATTATGCGTGGCAGACCCCTTCCTTAGGTGAACATACACAGTTCCATTGGCGTCACAGTAATTGACATTTTCGCACATGCACCCCGGAGTTCGAGCAGATGATGAGCTCGATAAGACCTTTGATTAGTAAACCGATCTGATGCAATATTTGTTTATGATTTTCGTGGCACTCAGCCTAAGATGGCGATGGAAAGCGTGTGAAACTCGATCTTCTAAGCAAATTGGCCAGGCTTCCGATTTGTCTAAACGTCGGGTTCAGTAGTAGTTGAAATGTGATTATGAATAACCGTGTACGACATGGTCGGTTTCCTCCTTTCTATCGTTTAGACAAGTCGCGTCTATAGAATATCTGCTGCATTCTCGGTTAAGGATAGAATTTAGTGGATTTCGGTGCGATTGAACGTGTTCGGAGCCAACATGGAGCGAGATAACTGCACCCTGGTAGACATCCAAATTATGACAGTCGACAATGTGCAATACGGCTTAGTAAAAGTCAGTAATATTTATATTACACTGGTGCAATAAAATGTGTTGTTCCATACCAAGCAAGTTGTCTTTGATGATCGTCCAGGGTGACTCGCTGTTGATGCCGCGTACGTTAACTTATTTTAGATCTAACAGGATTCTTCTGTGACGAAATCGGTGCACATACGGTAAAACAGTTACTCATAATCTGTTCAGTGAATCACAACTGAAGGCAAAAACAAAAACAAAACATCCATTGTGACAATTACCAAGAACTTTGATCAGAGATCTCACATAACAAGACGGTGCATGTTACTAGTCTACATGACGTGGCTCTGAGATATGTTACGCTTTCGTTGTTTTACTGATAAATAGTTTGGTCATTTAGAAGAAACCCAATTGTTTAAAATCTAGACTTCGGCTGGGTTCGAACCAGCGACAGAAACAGCATGCACAAAGACGACGAGTGCTCTACCAGCTGAACGACGAAGATATACCGGAAGCTCAGGAATTTTACATTTGGACCTAGTTACCCGACGAACCAATTGTCTCCTATGAAATCCACCAAATGATCCAGCAGTTCACGCTGGAATCCACCAACGCCGTTGATGGGCTTCCTGCAAGGCATGGTATATCGGCTGATACAGTGCTTTCTCTGTTGTTTGGTACACTTTTATTGTGTATTTCGCCCATCGAATCCACTGAAATATCGCGAAAGAAAAACTGATAGTTCTGACAAATATCACGAATTTAAAGACTACTGTTTCTCTTCGAAAGGGGCTGGCTGGATAGTCTGTCTGAATGCGAAAGTTGTGATCAGCTGTGAATGATGTACAATTTGAAGCTTCCATGTAATTGTCACTGCACTTTTTTTCTCTCAGTTTCTAGCGGTTACTTATCTAAATTAATTCATCTACATACTTTACCTGACAAGTGTGATCGTTTTTTGGATATTGTTGTTCACACTAGCTGTGTTTTCCATTTCGTACTCTACATACCATAAAAGTTCTCTTAACTGGTCAATAACAGTGGAAGTGTATGGGAATGCTTGAACCTTTATATGTTGTAAAATACATTAATGACTACGAAATGCGCTGTCGTTTTTGAAAACATTACGACTGAGCTGTAGGTAAACAGCTCCAATGTGCAGTATCGTTTGAAAATACAAAACACGACACCAGCAGCAACCTTAAGGTAAACAAAGGATACAGAACTTCATCGACACTAACGGTGTTAAAGAGCAGGATAAAGTGATTCTTGATTTATTCATGTTACGACTAATAATTCAGAGTAAACTCATTTGGACACGTTGTGTAAGGAGTTGGAACATTAGGTGTTCAGGGTTTGGTCATCTTGGTCCATGCATCCAAAAATTCTGAACCACCGCATTCGCTTGGCCCTAGTTACTAAGTAGTTGCTTTCTAACCTTATCGTTATCTACTCGTGGACGCGGTTTGGTAGGTTCGATTAAACACAAGCATCGATAATCGAACACATGCAATTCTTTTATGTTCTCCACTCCCAGCGACCAAATTTCTCAGCTGTGGAGTGAAAACACTCCTTGTATTTTATCGTACTGTGTATCACTTGGTTTTTGCACACACCCTCGAATTTCCTAGCACACTTTTGTCAGTACCAGGTGTCTGCGGGTACCTTTGAAGCGCGATCTCGCGCAAAGCTTAGTTTTGGATTGCGAACTTTACTGGTCAGTATGTGCAGTCGAGATATGGGAAGATGCTGCCTCCGGAAGGTATCGGAAGCCATGTCTTATCCGGTTCACTGGTGACTAACGGCCTGGTATCGACGAAACAGTCTACCAAGTAAACGGTTTGTCAATACGTAATCTGCAAGCATGCATGAAACACTGAGTAATGAGCTTTCGATTACAACTCAACTAACCGTCTGTGTTAATGGGTCCAATTGTGTTTCGTGGTTTATGCCCACAGGCTCCCTTTTTAGTGAAACAAAATTCGAGTGAAGATCCTGCCTTGTAGGTACCGCAATTCATTCTGCTTAGTCTACCTTCCATCGGCATCTTTAAAAATGCTGAGCTGTCGGAGAATCGCTCATTCTGCAGTAGTTCCATCACTCTGAATTAAATTGATAGTTACTCTATTGTTTTTTGAAAAAATTTTGCAATCGTGCATCAGTTGTCGAGGAATCAATCTGGTTTAATTTGCTTCTATTTTAGTGTTTGTTACGCTCCGCAGGTTGTTTGAAAGACGTAACTAGCAGAGTCGAACGAAACAGGCTAGATTTCATATGGGCTGTGGGCGCAATGGTTACCTTCCACCGGCTGCCTGAACACCTTCACGTCTATCAGTAGCGAACAACAGTCACATTCTTGGGTATCAGAGGTGTTCTGTAAGGTCGCTTGTTGAGAAATGGATACCTGACAAATATATGTTCATTATAATGTTATTTTATAGCCAGACCTTTCTACAATAATTTACGGCTAATAATAGAATATTGCCATCCATTCCTGTCTCTAGCGGAATGCATCAAAGCTGTTCCATCTCTTCTGTCTTCATCAACTTTACGGTCATTTATCTCATGCGCAAAGCCTTGAATTGTCTTACTGCTGGTGGCATGAAACGTCTTCTGGAAACTGGACCTGTAGACTAAAACCATACCGATGGTATCACCTTGTTTCGTGCCAATGCGCGGTCAATCAAAAACGCTCGAAACCACGTGGCGATTGAAGTATTACGGTATGGGGTGGGTAGTGATAGTCTGTAGTTTCTTGTACCTTGAGAATTATATCACAGCTGGCGGTGGCGTTATAAAAAAGATCTCCCTACATGTCGTTAAAATTAGGTTGATGTTGGCTGATCTGAGACGCTTATCACACCGGCATGATAGTTGAAGAGCATGGTACATAACTCAACTGCGAGAGCGACGCTGCTCTACAATTGCAAAGCGTAGTCGTTCCGCACCGGAGGTTGTCTGCTTTCGAAAATCACTCTGAGGAGCATTTCTCGTGTCTGATGGTAGTATTATGTGGGCAATGATGTCATGTGTTAAAACTATATATAGCCTCTTTTCACGCAAACCAATTTCACTTCATTATCTAAAGTTGCTCAAAACGTGTGAAGGAACTGGTATCAGGTTTAATCCCAGTTTTTTGACTAGGGTCAAAAAGATGCTAATTGTCGCTGGTCAGGGGCATCGAACAACATGGCTGCATACAACGGTAAGTGGTAGAGGAGTCGTTCTTCATCGTAGCCTTCTTTAGCTTTTGCTATTCGGGCTTTTTCCTAAGGGAAGAAATAGCCAAACTAAAAAAAAATCAAAATCGCATGTGTCTTTGTGTTGGCCAAACAGTTTTGTCCTTGTTTATCGCCCCACTTCTCATTCTCCATTTTTCTTTTGTTCTCGTCAGCTTATTTCCACATTAGATGAGTTTGTTTCCAAACGGTAATTTACATTCAGTCTACTCTCAGAATTGCGTAATTATGTGACGCATCTACCCCTAAGATTGCATAATACACACATTCCTTAAGCTTCAGAGAGAGAGAGAAAAGGATATCCAGTGTAGTTTTTAGATAGTTTCACTTCCGACACAGGACCATCGTTGCTTGGTAAACAAATCGACACACAATTTCACATTGAGTTTCTGTTCGTGTTCTACTCCTGAAAGTTCTTTAATAACGACCCCGTTTCCCAAATACACAGCGTCGAAGCTCCAGTTAATTTTTATTCGAAAGCTCCAGTCTCGGTTTTGGTAAGTTAATGGCGTTCAGTTCACAGTTGACACCTCATATCACACGGTTGGGAATACCTTGTCAGGAATTGACTAAAGATTAGGCTGATTGTAATGTCTTCTATTTTTTAGTCACTTGCCTCTCTCCGACAACCGAAGCTAATCAGCCTGCAAGGGACGGATGCAAAACGGTACTGTTGGCTTGTGAAAACTGGAGAAGATTTACGTCAAGACGCTCGTCTACAACATCTATTCACAGTCACTAATCATGCACTGGAAAGAACCGTGGGTGGTTCACAAGTGAGCCCTACAATGGATGTTGTGATCCAATCGAGTGTCCCGGTCCCTCTGAAAACATATGCTGTCGTTCCGATGTCTTGCCGTCTTGGTTTGGTCCAGTGGTTGGAGTCTACCACTACACTATTGGCGTTCTACAAGTCGGTCATGCAACCTTCCGAAATGATGATTTTCAAGTATGTTACTGACCCACTGAGTTTGTCGCATTTACAACGAAGTTAGGTAGCATTGAAGTAAGTTTTAGGAATTTCATCATGCACAAATCGTGTTTTGACCATTTGTTTTTCTTCGGTTCGTCTCAAGATGTTACTTTACTCTCAGTTTGAGTAGCTCAGCTGATTCTATCCATACTTCTGTCGTCATTAGAACTTGGTTTAGATTACATGCAATTTAAGTGCCAAGCTCGGCGAACAGTCGAAACACTATTCTGAGCTACCACCTCCATCATTATTCTCAACAATCACAAAACTGGGTCCACATTTGGCAAAATGGTTATTTTGCTTTCTGCTCGGAAAAATGATTCTACCATGACCAAACGTTGTGTGGAAATTTGATTCCTGTTAGAGTTGTGGAATCGTCTATATTTGTTCGCTCTCGTGATTCTGAGCTCACATAAAATCCGCGGCCAAGTCTAGCCATCCTCAATCAATACATAGTAGTTGATCGAGCTACTTTGCTGTCCAATCTAATCGCATCGTATCCAGCGTGTTATCTGTTCCGTTTTAACTCACTCCGTCTATTGCATAATCGGCTTACGATATCGATTCGTCTTCTGCCAGTTAGTTTATGTGGAATATTATTCACGTACTGCCTTGAATGAGTTCGTTCATCATCGCCGGACTGCATGAGCAATGCTCCGTTCTAAATCTGAATATCGCTCAGTTGTCATTCGGAACATTCACGCCCAAGCGTTGTTTGCGAGATCTTCATGCTGCGTTTATCGTGTCTAGGGCTGGTATTGCTGAGCTGCTATGTATCATTCGTTACTTCATCATGGTTTCCGAGACCAAATCGTCCAGTTGTACGTGAGCCTATACCACTGGCTCCGAGACGAGTACGTCATTTTCAAAAACACCTTCGGCATCATGGAGGCTATCATGCATCGAACACACGTGAAGACTGGAAACAGTATGCATATCGCATTGCACATCGGCGCCCTCGACCTGTATATGTTTCACCCTTTGAAAGTGCATATTACCCGAAATCTGATGAATACGAGTGGATTGACGATGATGCACTGGAAGATGTCCCCTTGGTGTTGCAACGAACTCCAGTGAAAGTAGTCAAGACTCCTACTTTAGGATTAGCTGACCTTGACCAAACACCCATTCATGTTGAGACTCTTCATCTGCTTCAGCGTCTGCTGAAATCGTTCAGGCGTTCGTTTAAAAAGCGAAAAAGACCTTCTGGATCTGCTCACCACATTATTATTTCGCAAGCTCCCACCGAGACCATCTCCACAGTACAGTCTTTGAGTAACACATGCAACCCGACCACCGATGGAACAACTGGTACACCGAGATCAGCAATGCCCGTGCAACCGGTGGCAGCACCTGTCCCCTCACCACCACCCGCTCCTGCACCTGCACCCCCACCTCCTCCAAATCCTGTTCCAGCACCAATGCCACCAGCTACCCCTCCACAGTCAGTCGCACCAGTTTCACCACGTTTTGAAATGCCCACTGGAGGCTCTCCGTCGCCATCTTCGATGAACAGTCCTGCTTCTGGACTTTCTCAGACAACCCTCAGCATGGGAACTGAACAGCTCCAAACCACCTTGATGCCAACCGTGCAACAGGCTCCTTTGACTTTGGCTCCTCTTTTGGCCGAAATAGGCGCTATGGTGCTTGCAAGTCAACCTACTATCGGAGCTGCTCTTGGTTTGGCCACTGGTGATCTTGTGCATGGGGCGCACGCTGTGGCTCCCGTGGCTTTGTCTCAACCGAAGTTTAGTCTCGCGGCTGCTACTCCGGCGGTGTTGGGCATGCCAGTATCTACCATGCTTCCTGTCAATCAGATGAGCACCCAGACTGCTGTAAATGATGCTCGGTCGTCCATCACATCGGAACTTTTGAATTTAGTAAACACCTTACAACAACAACAAGAGTTACAGCGACAACAGCTGCAACAGCAACAACAGTTACAGCAGGAGCAACAAAATTTAATACAACAGCAACGGAGTCAACTCGCTCAACAAATGCAACAACCACAGCCATCTATCCAACCAACATCGGCACAGCCTATTGTGCCTCAGCCCATACAGACGTTGGATCAACAAGGTCGTGCCGTGTTTCCTTCTGTTGGTGGTCAGGTTACTGGAGGTGATGGCTCAGAGAATGGTTTCATAGGAAACAGTCAACTACAAATGTTGCTTCAACAACAGCAACAACAACAACTTCAACCGGACACAAAGACAATCATCTCCATGGTACCCCAGACTGTTCTCACTCTTTCTACTGACGATAACGGTTATGATGACGAGGGTCAGTTGGTACCGTATCCATCATTACACAGAACACGTACGGTACGAAAACGAAAGAAATTTGTCACACGTAAGCTGATTCGACGAGCCAAAGACGCCCTGATGTATTAATCTTGTATTCGTGTATGATAGAGCGTGCATTTACAAGAAACTTGTCATGCTTTTTACAATTGTTTATCATCTAATATACTCTATTGTCTTTGTGGCTTTAGTTTGTTCTATCTTCCGATGAGAGGTTCGTTCACAATCAGTCAACAAGTCGATGATCTATTTTATCGTCACAGGATTGAGCCATACTGTTCACTGAGAGGCTTGAGATAATTTTGTTTTCGAATCGTTCGTTCTGTCCGCGATAAGGTAGCAACTTTACCGAGCTGCTTGCATTTCAGAGTGTTCTGGAGAATAGTTCGTTTTTTTTTCTCAATGCCTACTAAATAGGTTGGCTGCGGTTATTGGCATACTGGATACAGTTCTGCGAACTCATTGATGCCTTGGCAGTTTTGTGGTATAGAGGCACTCGCATTATAATCGGCAGGTATGGTTTTATCTTTACAACTCCATCTAACGACCTATGCGGTGTCTGTAAGGGACGCTCGGTTGTCATAGTATTCGATTTTGCAACTCCTCATTAAATGCCTATCTTTTAAAGGCGTAACTGATTCCTTACTGTCGAAGTGACGCTCCGTGAACACAACTGAGTATATAGTTGATGAAATAATTCGTTCGAACTGTTAATAATTTTGTTACATCTGGCGAGTTTGGTGTATTCATTGTACTGTGGTTAGGGTATTTTCTATGGTTAATCGAACGCTTGTGGAAGCAAGTTATTATTTCAAGCTTTTTATAGAAAATGAATACTTACAATCTAAGGACGATACATAAAACGCCAAATTGGTTGTCAACATTCGTGGTTGGACTAACCTGTTCTTGTGACGGAAATTCAAGGACTTTGTCATACCTGCAGGACCGTAAACGGTTGACTCTGTACCACCTATTGTTCCACTCTCACATTTGTATCGGATGTAAACTCTAGGATGTAACACCAAAGACCTATAGTGGACTGCGTACGGTCACATACGGCCACAGGAGTGTGTGAGTACTTTTTAAACGTGAGACCAAAAAGTGACACGGCGCATAGTGTTACGGGCCGAAGCTTTTGCAGGATAACAACCAAGCATATCGTTCTGTGTTAAGGAATAAGGTTGTCTTTTCGTTTGATGACCGTTAATCTGAGGTTTCTAACCATATCTGTCTATTTGCAATGAAATGAAGTTACCTACAAATGGTATAGTCGTTATCCTTATGAGGTAACTATTCTTGGTATAATCAGGTAATGAAGGACGCCACGGTCGATTACAATCCATTGCTATTTCAGGTAGCTCCTGTCTGAGCTGGTAGCATCATTCAATAATGTTCCGCACTGCCTTCACTCTTTACTGTTTAAAGGGATTTAATAGTTAAGTAGACGGCTCAGAATGCGCGCAATCATAACATGTCCATCCTGTTAATTTATTCCTTGTCGATTACTTTATGACTATTCGAATCGTCAGTGAAATGAAAGCCCATCACGCGTTCCGTTCGATGCCGAGCGGTTTTGAAGGTTTTGACATACAACTGCAACACCACTAAAGTAATGCAGTGCGATTCACGACGAATGTCCGCTGTCGCCGTTTTGCTAACGATCTCCATTGTTTTCCTTAGTCTCTTCCATCTCAATGTTATGGGTATATTAACGGATTTCGGCATCTGCATCGTTGATTTACGTACCTCAAGCATTCTATCAGATATTCGGATGTGTTGGTCGTTAGTCAGTATTAATAAGTAGATGGGGGTATGTTGCACAGTGTAGGTGTTTGTCAAAGGTTACTTGGACGATTGACATTGAATATGGAATATACCACGTGAGAAGATAGCGAGTCCAAATGCACGTTTAATCCGCGGTGGTCGAGTGATACAATCCACTCTGTCATCTGCTGTCCAATCTTATCCTTATGTGGCTGTTTGACAACCGGTTGTTCAGTGTAGCTTGTGTTACTTCGAGCTGATTGGACTGATCATACGCATACTTATACGTACATATCCATACACGGCTGATGTTGGCTGAACAAACGTACCTTAAGGTAGAGCAGCTGCAATCCGCTGGTTCCATTTTTTTAACCGTCCGAGACGGTAGTGTGTGCTCACGAGAGCCGTTTTTATGTTATCGATTGCTGATAGGTAGCGTCTACAACGAACATTAACACTAATGAGCCCAAAATTCAGGGAGCCAATTCACTTTTCATGCGTTCGTACACTGGCTAATCACACTCCGCTCGACCAACCACGCGGCATCTGTGTCAGCTAACATGAGGATGTATGGTTACTCCGGGGTAAGCCGTTCTGTTTCATCATCCACTTTATGTAGAATATGACTGATTTCGCTTATCTGCATACAAAAGGTATGTTTTGTACAATTAAAAGTGGAGGAATTCTAACGTTTACATTCCCAGTGTCATGCTTAGTTGCAGTGGAAAGGATTGAAATGAGTGGTCAACAATATCTTTGTTGGTTGGTCGCTGACTGCCGTTCGAAACTTTATATTTGTGGTCAGCAGATTTGTGTCGATTACCGAAGGGAACTAGGAACTACGATTTGTTAAAAACATTTCCCAGGTTCGATAAATGAGCACCTAATTATGTGACGCTCAACTCCACAACGCTTGTTCTTCGCTCTTATCGGTGGTGAAAATGACCGGACGTTTATCAGATTCAGTCCGAGAGCGCCATTTATCCTGACCATACAGTGGGTCTTATTAAGCTTGCAGCGTTCCATGTAGTTTATCTCTGGGATTCAAAATGCGTCGTCTCTGTTCACGCTTTACGAATCGCTTGTTAATGACAGGAGAACTGATGGTGCGGGTGTTATGTAACACGGACTTAGCTTGATGTATTGTTTACAAAAGTCATGCATCAACCCTACTACATACATTCTTTTCAGTTTTGAAGTTTCAACGATAATGTCGTGCCTCTCAACTCGAAAAGTTTTTGGTACTCCTTTCTCACTCTGAGAATAGATAACCAAACAACTCTTATTTTGCATTTTAGATGCTTTGGCTGGATTCGAACCAGCGACAGAAACATTATTGCAGTTATCCTCCAGATTTTTTTTGTAGTAGACAGACAAGCTATACGTGAAAACAGTCATATTCATTGTCTTTATTTTCTGGACTTGTCTGATCTCGATCACAATTCTGCAGACCGCCGCACCCACTACACAACAATAATCGTCAATTGTACGATGCACATATTGTCTGTAGGCAAACAATTCATGGGAACAATAGTCTACATTAAGTTGTTCTTTCTCGTTCATGTGCTACCCACCATATCCACATCTCAGCTGATATAGTCAGAGAACAAACAGTTTTTCATTCGCAACCGCTCCGTAACCTGAGACAGTATACATTAACACATTGTGACCAGTCTTTAACGATAGATCGGCTGTTTCTCTGAAGAAGCTATATACTCTGTTCTAATGAGCAGTGTTTCGTTGGTCTTTGATTTAGTCACATGTCCAGTGCAGAAGAATTGCTGACCACATTTAAGGTTGTTTTCGCTGAGGACCTTTCTAATGTCAAATACTTCATATCCTGTACAGTTTGGATCTTTGTTTTCTTGTCACAAACTCAGATAAAGAAGGCAATAGATTGACGTCAAAAGATTTCGTTGTCTCTACGAGCGCTTGCAATAGATCGTTTATGTACAAGCATGAATAAGCAAACTGGAACAGCAATTCTTGAGAAAAGCTGAAATGTCATAGTTCATACTCACTGCTGCTCTCATTGTGCTGACAAAGTTGTAAGCCGTGCGTGTTATTCGACCCGCATCTTGTTGGATACAATCATCTAGTGGTGTTGCTGATGTGTATGATAGACTATGCAGAAACGGAGGGGAATATGTTCCGCATAATTCATATATGCTGCCTCCAACAGGTAAGAAGCACGCTACCATTAATAATGTCTAAGTTTCAGTGATAACCGTGTTTCGGAGACTGAAAGCCAGTCTATGTTGGCTCCTCCATTTGACTTGTACTGGAAGGATAACGAGTGGTGATGTGCTTTTACAAGTTGCTTAAAATGTGGTGACTCGGGATAGCTTTACGGTCTCTTATTGTCTGTACGGTAATCGTCATCCACGCTGTAGTACCATATCTATCAAGCATAGGATCGTTTCGTATAGAGAATCATTCCCTTACAAATCATTTGACCTTCGTCATGACGTCTTATACTGAAGCTTCGCTTGGTGGGAGCCAGCACAATTCTTCTTTACGAAAGTGAAGTCTCTTCAGATTTGTTTAGTTCCATTTGCCTACACATATTTCCTATGTAAACTGGTTTCGCAATCATCAGGTCTTATTTGGAACTACAGTATGTTTGGTAATAACAAATGGGTCCTTGGAACATGCCAACTGTTGTCCTGTAGTTTCATATAAATGAATTAATGTGCGGAACGAATAGTTTCCGATAGTTTCTCACAGTGTGGTACTTCTGCTGTAGAAAAATTGGATTTGGTCTCTTGTTCACCTGTTCTTACTCACTTGTTAGATGTGCAGAGGTATTTTGAAAGGAGACGTTAGAGTCTTGGTTATCGACAACTATTCCTGCTATTCAAGGAACTAGTCTTGTTTCGAGGAATTCGTTGGTGCAGACCAAAGCTGCTGAGATTTCGTGGTGAGTTGATGAGATTAATTAAAACTGAAGTACTCAGCGACTTAATCCGGCTTGCAACACACAGAAGCTTCAAATATCTGTTGATTGCTAATTTTAACAGGACAGGTTAGCTGGCATAAAGAACACTTCGGTTTCTAGTGTGCATGAATTACTGTTTAACCTGGTGTTGAAGTACACTATGAATTGACTGCACTCATCCGTTTATATTTACTTTGTGACTGACTGGTAAATTCTGTTCTACTTTGCAATTCCCAGTATCCTTGAAGGATGAAGATTGGTAGCGGCGAATACAGCAAGAGACTCACACTACCTCAGTGGTTTATTTGTACAGCTTTATGCTAAATATACTCAAATTCCTAAACCAGTGCTGTCTGTATTATTCTCAACGACGAGTGCCACTTTAGGCCAATGATCACACTAAAAAGATTTTCCAATCAATCCCAAGGTTAATTGATCATATAGAACTGGCTAGTCAAGGGATTTGATTTAGAATTTCGATGTTATACATAGACGGAATGCCCTCAAACATTCGCCGTGAATACGTAATCGTTATAGTGTTACTTTGTTCTTCTAGGCCAATAGGGTACAACACAAATTAGTCTTTGAGAGGAACGGACACTGGGTTCCGGAGCCTTCGCATTGCGCTAATTGAATTGTCAACTTGTTTGTGTTGAGTATACTGCCAGCCAGCTGAAAGTTTACTTCAACTAAAATGCATCGTATAATAAGAATCCACTTAAAGATATACAAAAGATTCACAATCTGGAACATGAAGCAGCAATTGCTTCCTTGCCTGAGCATCACCAGCTCATTCATTTCGATGTCCAGCATCTCTCGTAGACTGGCAGCAACAAGTACAGATCAGTTTCCGCTTCCTTTATATTGTGGACTCGGTTGACCCTCATCCTTGATTGACCATGTGCTTCCCCACCGGGAGCCTCTTTAGCGGAACATGTAGAACACAAAACACGGTTGACAGTACGATATATTCACGGTACGCCTGAAGCAGCACAATGGATGCTCCAATAATTGAGCATCCAAGTATCACATAAACGAAACTCGGCACTTTGTTCAGTTTTGGTGTTTGACAAGATTCATGTAAAATCACATTACAAATCTGGACTTGTCTACGCGTTTCCATGTCTCGAGTGTGGCCAACAGCCAGTCGAAGAGACAGGCAAACAGTGCACACACGCGAGCATGAACACCAATTAGCGATGAGACGAGTCGACCGAAGATCACAATTGTGGCACAGGTCACGAGGTCAGCAGGGATCATGCGACAGTGGAAGTTCTCAATTATCGAAATTCATTCGATCAACACGGGGATATAGACAGCCACTACGTCAGCATGGTTGGTGCTGAACCGAAAGGCGAGCGAAGGCAGACCGACAAGCGATCACAATGAGCGGCAGAACAACCTCATTCTGCCATGTTTATTTGTTTGATAACGGATTCTAGTGTAAACTTGAAACGATACGGAAAAGCGTTCGCTACTCGGCGTCTGCTTCCTTCTAGTATTTTAAGTATATATTTGCACTTATTTTACTTTTCTTTAAATAGACTCTTACTCCTTATGTATGTGTGTGTTGTCTGACCGGTACCCGTTAACTCAGTGTCTTGAATTATCCGTTGACGATATGATGCCGGATTCGTCCATCTGAGCACGTTCTCACTCTTTATCTCTTTTTTTCCCAACTAGTCGAGAGGTCACTTCATTCGGGGAACTACAGTCCAGCTCGAATTATGAATCACATTGGTGCTCACTTTCAACTGCTCGCTGTCAACCAGACCAATTGGTCTCTCGCTTTCGCCAGTTGGAAGCGCTTGTTGGCGGTTGGCGTTTGTTGCGCCGTGGTTTGCAACGAATTGCAAGCAGTGCGGCTGATTTTTTGGAATTACGCCATTGGTGCATCCGCACGCAGTCCTCATTATCTGCGGTCCATTATGTATTTGGTAAATTCTAGAAACATCTTTCTGGCCTTTCATTCTGTTACTTTTAGACCAAATTGCTTCAACTTCTAGTTAGTTATGATATGTACCTTTTTGTCGGTCCATGTGTCATCAAATTTCAGGTCGTTTTGTTTTACTCACTCTATATAAACCGCAATAGTATTTACTCGTATGTTTGAGTTCATTCCCTTCCTTCTGTTTTCTCTTAACTCGTGTAACTAATGTTCGTTTGTCTTCAAAGCCCTTTGGGAAATCTTCCGCTTTCCAAGTCCACTTTCAATGAACTTGCACAAAGTTTGCTTTGTCAATATTGTTTGTATTATTCACTTTCACTCAAGTTCACTGTCTGTTTGCTCAATCGGGGTCGAATGTGAGTCAAAAGCTTTAATTCACACACTGCTTGACTCTCTTTCCAAAAGTCACGCTGGATACGAGATATGTTAGTAGCACTATCAGTTGTGTAGCAGAAGTCATTTTTGAAGATGTACGTGCAGGCTTACCCTGGTTTCTTTCTCTGTGACGAACTACTAATTTGGTCACGAATGTCGCAACTTTGATATGTGTTTGCAGGGTGTGAAGATCTTGGTATGAGGTGTTTGAGTTTCGACATAAGGTTTCGATAACTAAATCTTGTATTCTCTTCTGTCTCGCCTAACTTTGGGCCCTACTCTCCTTGTCTTGCTTGTGTGGCGATTGAACAACAGTGGAAAACACCAGTTCCCTCCTGTCTCCACTGATGATCCAGCCAACCATGTCGTTCAGTATAAGCTTACATTGTTTCAACAACGCTGCGTCGGTTTTCAGCAATCCTCCGGTCTTACTGATTATTGTGTGGCATTCTGCTGTAGAAGAGTATCGACATATTTGTCCATATTTCGAATGTCCATTAGCAGTGTCTGATCCTGTCCCACCCGTTTTAAATCTATCCTGGTTGCTTGTTTTATACGCAGTCAAATCAGTTTATCTGTTTTCTTTTGCAAGAACACCTGTTAGTATGAATACTCAGTTATTGGGCTAATTCGCCACATTTCCGTTCTTTGAATAGGTATCGGTGATAGACATCCTTTGAACTTTTTACTTTGCCTCAAAACTGGCTCGTTGATTGGAATCGATTTCGGTTACGCCTTCGGAGTAACGACGTTGGTCTTACCCATTCCTGAATTGGTTCCATTCCGTTTGACCGTCAGCCAACGTGAATTACTACAACCGTCTGGACCAGGTGGATCGTTCGGTGTTGGCTTAACACGCGTTCTGTCTGTCATGAGAGCGGCCAAATCCTTGCTCAGTTCCTTGTTACAGGTAACTTTTGTAGGCTGGTTCTCTTCGTTTGTGAACCAATTGGGCTGAACTAGTTAATTCAGTTCCTGTTCCGTCCTCCTAGCACACGCTAGGAATTGGCTGTTTGCTTTCATTTCACTGTATTACTGGATCCACTTTGATCCGCATCCAGTAATTGTTTATAGCACTCAACCCAAACCAAGTTACACATTTTTTTTTACGAGATCACCGCATATTTAACATAAATCACATTTGGTTGGAAAC
This sequence comes from Paragonimus heterotremus, assembly GCA_013368495.1. Classification (NCBI taxonomy): domain Eukaryota; kingdom Metazoa; phylum Platyhelminthes; class Trematoda; order Plagiorchiida; family Troglotrematidae; genus Paragonimus; species Paragonimus heterotremus. The sequence goes on along the minus strand of LUCH01003303.1, from coordinate 15,881 downwards.
AGCTAAATGGAAATATCAGTACCCTATAAACTCATCATGGTAATTCTAAACCAGACCAACATCGAATGCTTTCAGACAGTGTTGTGTAGCTGAACATTGTCCGGTCTACACGTCCTAGTTCATATAAGGTGTGGTAAGTCAACTGGCATATACATTTTAACTCTTCGACCTGTTTGAGCTTTTTCCTGAATGTTTACACTATTCGATCACAAAGTGGATAAGGGATGATTAGGATTTTTTACTGACACGGACCGGACATGGAGTATGTTTGACTCTCATTCGTAACTCACTACACTTGCATTCACGTGAATTCCTCTTCATTACTTTCATTCTAGGTACTTTTTATCGAGTGCTATTGAGTCGTCTGTTTGTCAACCTTCGAACGCATATGCGCATCCCGTTCAGCCATGTGACAAATCGATGAAAAACACAAACACGACAAACAAACATGGATTTACGGTTTTCGGGATAGTGGTTTCGTTAAGCTTACTGTTCCGATTTCTCTTCACACGCTTCTAATGAGCTACTTAGCATCTTTTCGTTGTGTATGTGTATTTGTCATTATGCCCTCGAACCTGACCTTTTCTGCTACCTTGGCGTGGTGGTCAGGCTTGTGTGCTGTTTTGATCCGGAGGGCTGTGCTGACTGCGATCTCGGTCGTTGCAGGTCCAACCATGCCAGATTGGCCAAAAGTGAGCAGCCGGACAAAGGGCAGATGCGTCTGTTGTGAAGGGTTCGTTGTATATGGTGTCTGTGTTGTGTTTCGGTTGGGATTGCTATTTTTTGTTGTTTTCTAATCTGATTCTCTGTATGTGTGGTTGGTTTGTCTGTGCAGCATTGTCTCTATGTGAGTGTGCCGAATGTCTTGGGTTGTGACTGTCGAGCCTGTTCTGGATGGTTGATGCTGATGCGTATGTGTGCGTGTGTCACCTGCTGACTTGCGGTACAGGCTTTCGAACCAAAGGCTTTGGTTGATGGTCCTAATCGCCCTCTTGTCTAGGTCTGGGCGTCCTGGCAGTATCCTAAGCTCATCAGTACCATGACTTTACAACAGAAACCAAATAACATACTGCATCGGCCGTCGCGCAGGATAAACCGGGTCGCCCTTTCTGTTGCACACGGCAAGGTGGATAGGCGAAAATATGCTGCTGCCAATCACTCACCCTCGTGCTGTCCCTCCAATA
>LUCH01003303.1:0-13163 GCA_013368495.1 Paragonimus heterotremus | reverse complement strand
CAAGCAATGCCCCGACAGTCATCGGGGCAGGCAAGGTGCTTGCCAGAATCCTTTTGAACCGGCTGAATACAGATGTCTTAGAGACCAATGTCCCTGAGGAGCAATGTGGATTCTGGGCGAATCGGAGTACGATAGACCTGATGTTCGCTGTTCGACAGCTTCAGGAGAAGTGCCGGGAACGGAACCAGCCCCTGTATGCCCTCTTCGTAGACTTTACCAAGGCGTTCGACTCCGTGAACCGCGAGGCGCTGTGGACGGTGCTTGGTAAGTTTGGATGCCTAGGTAAGTTCATCAATTTGATTAGATTGTTGCATGTGGGCATGAGGGCGAAGGTGCAGTCGTGTGGATCGACCTCTGTTGATTTTGACATCATCACTGGCGTGAAGCAGAGGTGTTTCCTGGCTCCATCCCTATTTAGCTTATATTTGACTCTCATGCTAACAGTTGCTTTTCAGGAATCTGGGGAGAACGATGTTGAGGTAGACTGCTGAACGGATGGGCGCCTACTGAATATTCGACGTTTCGGCGCACCAACCCGGTTACATACCTTAGTGTTGTGCATGCTTCTGTTTGCAGATGACAGCGCGCTGTTCGCAGATAGCGAAGACGAACTACAGCGATTGGCCACGGCTTTCGTGACCGCGGCATCCAAGTTTGAACTGGATATCAACACAGGTAAGTCATTTTCTTTCCTTCAGCCTTCTCCGAGCGGAGGTGCTGTCTGTGTACCTTCACCCCAAATTCGCATCAATGGAGATGTTGTCAGCAGCTGCACACATTTATGCTACTTTGGCATCAATCTGTCCACTGAACTGTCCGTGGACTGCGAGTTGAGAGCTTGTGTGTCAAAGGCTAGTACTGCTTTTGGGCGTGTCTTGAAAGACATGTTTGGAAGAACCACAGCATGAAGCCAAGCACTAAGCTCTTTGTTTACCGCTCAATGGTGCTGTCTATACTGCTGTACGGCACTGAAACGTGGACGTCGTGTCAGCGAAATGTGCGCTATCTGAGCCGCTTTCTTTTGCAATGTCTAAGGCACATCTTGTGTATTTGGTGATCGGACATGGTTCCGAACACTGAGGTACTGCGATGAGCGGATATGGACGTGATTGAAGCCCTGCTGATGTTGAATCAGCTTCGTTGGCTGGGTCACTTCCGTCGGATGGACGATGATCGTGTTCCGAAGCAGGTGCTGTACGGACAACTGAGATCAGGTAAGCGAAATCTTGGTGGTCCAAAGCTTAGATACCAGGATGCTGTGCAAGTAAGTCTTTCACGTTGTAAAATTGATTTTAGTTGTTGGGAAGACTTAGCGTTGAACCGGACTGCCTGGAGGAATACGATTCGGACGGGCGTCCGCGAGTTCAACGAGCAGTTATTGCGCGGCCGAGAACGAAAGCGTGCAGTACGCAAGGGAACCATTGCTGTCATAGGTCGCAGCGACATGACTATATGGCATTACGATGTGTGAGGCCGCGAATGCGCTGGCCGTTTGGGATCAGTAGGTCACCAGCGTACTCATAGTGCACCGTCGACAAAGAGACAAAGAGTATGTTAGGCTCAGGTAGGTCATATAAGAATATTCATTTTACTTTTAATTATTGCATCAACCAAGATTATGGTCGTTGGGCAACTAATCCACTCCTCTTTTCAGAAACTTGGGTGTCTGTGATCTTCTGCCCATTCTTTTCTTGAGCTTTGTTGGTGCATTGAATGATGAATCCTTTGCCTGATCTTTCCGTAGTTCAGCTTTGAATTTTGCTTTTCAGCTTTATCGTCTGTAGAATGCACTAACATTCACTCGTATACTGAAATTCTTCTTGTGTTACATCTTAAATATCTTTCTTGTCAGCTCAGATCTTGTCATTGCAATTTGTCTGTTTATTTTCCGATAGATAAGGGCTTCCTTTTCTTGATAGCCATTCAGTTGGCTAACCAGCATTGGTCGACTGGACACGAAGGTCTCACTTACACACCTATTGGTCTTATTATTTTGGGTTTACACCGGGCACGTGATATGTTAGTGGAACCGCAAGTGGTGCAGCGCAAGCCACTTGTAGTGATGGTTTAAAGCGCAGGCGTCCTTCGGCTTCGGTCACTGTGACAGGCTAATCCGTTTTGGATGCCGCCAACCATGCCCTCGAAGCTACGATCCTCATACTTTAAAGGTTTTGCAGCTCCTCATTCTTAAGAGTACTTCGACTAAGGTTATCACAGAGATATTCTACTGGATTTGAACCATGTGATCAAATGACGTACCGAGAATTTTTGACAGTGACTGATGAGTGAAGGAGTGGCCAATTGATCACGTAGTCGTTGGCTACGAGTATCTTGACCGCTTCGCTGAACACTGTTGGTTGGTGTTGCCTGCCCGATTAGGGGAGTTTGCAACCATCTACATCGGTGGTTGGAAACAGTGGCATAAAAGTATGTCGCAGTCAACTGCGAGCATGTGTTCACAAAGCTGCTGACTCCTCTTTCTGTTTGTTCTTCGTTTCTTTGTTTATTTTTTGTTTTGTTTCTGACTTCTTTACACATTTGTATTTACCTGTGACTTTAGTCTTTTGCGGACTATTTTCAGAATCAACGGCACCCTGAACCGCAGTGCCTACGAGTACGACTCAAAGCTGAAAATGATGAGGATGACATGTTTGATCCCTGCTGACTGAAAATGGTAAAATTGCACTCCGCCCATTTTTATTCATCCCGTGTTGTTATGCTTTTCCTCTCTTCTTTTAACCAGTTGTCATGATTGGAGATATACTAGTACGGGCTAGAACACTCTCATATACAGTATACGATTTTCCTCGGACATATCTGTCCTGTTGTGCGCGACCTATGATATTCTCAGCCACTTGGTCATTATATTCAAAAGGTCAGCGCCGTATTTGGCGTCGACCTTTCTTGCAGGTTTGAACTTATCCGATGGTTTTGAAACCAGGATATATTGTTTCGCTTTTTCATCCCATCAGTAGGACATAGTTCTCATATTTGCGTAAATTGAACTGATTGTATTTGTTTCACCACTACTTTCTGATGCTATGATTAGCTGTTTTTCAGAGTGCAGTTTGATAGCGTGTTGGAAATTTTCTGACCTAACTATAACGCTTTCTGGTCAACCGATTACATTTGCTTAGTATATACGGACCTAGATTCTGTTGTTTTTATTAGAAATCTGCTTACTGAATCCGACGTCATTAAATGCTCTACGGTTGGTATAGTCAGTCACTCGGCCAATCGTTTCTCTAGATCGACATATCTAATTCACTCATATATCGCAGTCTAGTGATCGATTACTTGGTTGATTTCCGTGCCTGTGAGTTACAATTGATGAACTAGTCGATTTAAAGTGATTAGTTGTCAATTGTGTGTATCAGATTCTTTTGGCGTAAGGATTCTCATTGATCACGTCGGTCAATAAATCAAACCACTATCACTGCTACTAGGCTGACGGTCTGTGTATTGTAGTCAAGGCACTTGTGTTTAAAAAAATCCGAAAGAGTTATTTTTTAATCCACTCTCAACCTTTACTGCGGAATGACTTTCATCATCATGTATCAGAAACCTGTTTTAGCACTGACGGGTGTGTAACGGAATATTTTTAATGTGTACTCCTTTCTGTTTAGGTGTTCGTCAAGGATTCATCGTGTTGGTCAATGTACAATCAGTTCACCCAGCAGTCTCAACAGGAATTCAGTCGAGAGCGCTTGGAAGTATCATTACGCAAATTAGTGGGTTGTTGTCCGGCTTCTCTACTGGTTAACGAGGTGGCTATTCGGTATGGAGCCCAGCCTTGGTTTATAGAGTTCCGGCGGACCGTTGAGAACCTGCTCGGACCAGTGAACCAATCGATGTCACCTTCGTCACTCACCACTGAGGAACAAGCGAGACGATTGTCTAGGTTAGCCACAAGCGGTGACTTATTATCTCGTGCACATATCGGATGGCATGCGTTTGTCTAATACTTCATCGCATAACTTCAGCGCCGCCCTACGATGGGCTGTTTCTCATTGTCCATTGTACCGTGATATATTTTTCTGTTTTAACCTGCTTTGATCATAAATGCAATATTTCTTGTACGCGTCCTGTGTTTGATGTACGCCTCTTGGGGGGGTGGGGTTGATATCCTATGGCAAACCGTACGGCCAGAGTTCGATCGATCTAGCCGTTGATCGTGATTGAATTAAACTTGACCTCAGCAGCAACAGCAACGAGCACATTATGTCATTGGTTGGCACTAATATTTAACTGTCATACAGGCGTTAGAAGCCGAATGAACCCTAGTTTGACGGTGAAAGAAAGCGGAGGGCTTGGACTTTATCCGTAAAACTCTTGTATGAACTCAAACAATCAACATCAGAGTACTTACGCCTTGCAAACAGACAACCGAGTTACAGTTTAAAGTAAGACATCATCCACAAGGCAACTTCACTGTTTACTACGGTCAATTGTCATTGTTTCATAGACAACGTTTATGTTATCTAACCCGATTAAGCCGGACGAAAACTGCATGCACGTCTTCCTTAGTACGTGACACAACTATTTGGGTGTTGTAATTTAAGGCTTTAACTGAATGAGTTTTATTGATTCCTACATCAAAAAAACTGCTTCTTAGCCCTTGTGGTTGTTTGCCAGCTGACGCCATCTGCTTCGTATGATATGATTCAAACCGACTATCAAAGACTTCCGTGCGTTTTTCATCTTCGGTGGCCGCGTTTCGCAGTCATAAAGTAGAACTGTTCTAACTATGGTCCTCAGAATACATTTAGCGAGACACGTGTTGTAAGCTAACGCTATCACAAGTTGTAGTGCACCGTCAGCTTATCATTTCCTTTAGAATGTAAGCTGTCACTCTCAGTTATGTCTGGTAACAGCAAAAAGTGTGTCCGTTACGTACAAAACCCGGAGACAAAACTTCACATGATCAACATTATCGTCGTGGACTCAAGTTTGTTAAAATATCCAGAGAATATGATGAATGAGACGACTGCATTCCCCTATTTTATTCGCTGTAACAGTTGAGAATAGTGACTCTCCATTGATTCTTCTGGATGTAATGATCAATGTGCAATCCGGAAGCTGAGTTTCATTTATGGCACTCTAATACGGTTGTTTGATAGGGTTTGTGGTATTTCATAGTTTTATGTCTTCGGGCATTAGTTTTCCAACCATATGGTTTACAACAGTCACTGTCTGTCATCGTGAGCCTTTTGAATCATACGTCTTTTCACGATGATAAACTCGTACGAAATGTTTTAAACGGCCGGTCACATGCTCTTTTCTCATTGAGTGTGTACCACAAACATTATGATTGTACTGATGTTAGTGAATTACTTTTGTTGACAAATCCCAAGGGTGTTTCACGTCACTACAATCAAGCATACATACTGGATAAAGGTGGAGAGGGTGGTTTTCACTTGTCATTCCGCAACGATCAGATATGTGCACACTGGATCAAGGTGTCTCTCCGAGAATGCCAAACTTCGGGAAGGGAAATGAATGGCATATAGCCAACCTTGGGAGAACTGCTGTACAGTCCCACTATCGCAATATTTAGTATTCACGTTTCTGGGGTTATGCCGCGCAGCATTCGATGTTAACTGTGTTTTGCATCATTTGCGTGAACGGAGTTAATTCACGCAAACGGACAACTCGGTTGTCGTTAACCCTTCGACAAGTGATCATCGGCCAGGAGAAGCTGAATTTCGTCCATGAAATTACTGGGTAGCGTAGAACGGGACGTTCCAAACACTGAATTTACAAGGCTTTGAACCCTGTTGTTATATTTTACAGTGAATTGAACGTCGCTGGATAATTCATGTACCGTGCCGACTCCTTCCGAAGGGAGATTGGGGAGCTCTTCGATCTTCCTTAATCAAAGTCTCCGGAAACCCACGGTCATCGAGACTCTTCAGTTCTCCGATGAATATCATGCGCCATGGCTACGGTTAGCTCTACGCGACCAAGACACACTCCTGATGGGGATTGTATCTCTTTCTCCCTCATGCAACTTTTCAAGTGACGACGCTCCTGTTGAAAGTCCATAAAACTTCCTGGAACTTCAGCGCTTTTCTTGTCTACTTATTATAAATGACTTCAATGCATCCAAGATAAATTGGTCGTCAGTATACGTCCGTACTACAGCGACTTTCAATCGGTGTTTTGACGAATTGCTGATATCAGTCCCTTTGAACGGCAGTAGTAGAAACGCTGTCATCTTCGGCATGACCATCACTGTTTGTTCGTGGAGTTTTTCTTTGGAAAACGTTTAGATTATTGATTGTGGATATCCGTTGTTCCAAAGAACATGATTAGTTAGTTGCAGTTCACTCTGAATTGTGTCCTGAATGCAAATTGTTTTGGCTGTGTTGAATAACGTTTTGATGAGGCCTGTTTTGTAATGTCTTCGCATGAAACTTAAAGTGTAAGTATTGGCCATTCCAAGTGCATTTTCGATAAACTGAGAGATTCACCGAGCCGTCAGTCTTTCGAATTAGGCGGGCATGCAAGGGCGGAAGAGAATCGTTACGTTCATGTTCAGAATTTAATCTAATGCTGGCATGCAGTCCATTAAGTACTGTCAAAACTTTTTTGATTTGTTATTCACTGCCAGTCACAACTAACACACCGTCCACATATCGGAGAAATAAGTGTGTTTTAGAAGTAGTTGCAAAAGCTCGATTTTCTAGATGAGCCATAAAAATGTCAGCTAAACTAGGTACCAAGAAACTTCACGTGGCCACGGCATCAGTTTTGTTGTAGTCTTTGTGTTGGAAGTAGAGTTTCACATTCGAGGTACATAAAAGGAGTCGTTCGAATTCAGACGTCAGAATGGGTAATTCGAATTGGATTATATTGATGTAATCACATATGTTTCGAATAGATTCATGTAAGGGTGCGTCTTCGAATAACTAGTTGACATCTATGCCACTCATATATTTCTTATGAACATTGACATTCTCAAGAAGTTCAGCAAGCTGGAAGCTGTCCTTTAGCGAATGTTTGCATATTCTCAGTTTCACTGGTTCTGATATCCTGACCAGTCACTGCTAGCTTACGTTGAACTGAGTTAAACACCAACATAACTGGTCGTAGTGGCATCTTGAAGGCCGCCGTATTACGGACTATAGATCGTGTCAACCTACACCAGTCCCAACTCTAAGACCTCAGATACCTCTGTTCGTTAAGTCTCATATCACTTGTGGATATTCATCTAGTTACCTGGTCGACTGCATTGACACAACGGAACGACGGCTGGAGTTTCTGTCCTCGGAACATCCCAACGTGAATGAGGAAACATGTGGTGCAGATGCAAGCTGACACCCAGGTGTGCACACAACAACTGCCACACGGACCACCGGCATCAGCGATTGCCCGTCATCTCCTGGAGAGCCATCACCAGGGGGATCCCATGCAAGCTTTCACAGTTGTTTACGATAGTGATAAACCCTGGCTGTTATGATATGCTGAGGCAGTTGCTCTGTGATGTTGGTGTCCAACTCTGTGTGTTCAGATAGACGCTTTGATTAGTTCAACACTGCCATGGTAAAGATGGTATATCATTCAAGCCCTCTCTCCGGATCATTCGGATGCTTATGTGACAATTGTTTGTTGTAACTGAGGCCAAACTGACACGTAAATGCTATCAATTCGTATTTGTTCAATTTTAATGACACAACATTCCACAGTAACTTCTTCGTGTATTTTTCCGTTTACACTACTTATTCCAGTGGAAGTAACGTCGTGACTACTTCTCATTCCGCACAAATTATGTGATTTTACCTTGATCCGGTTTGTCTCTTCATGTGTAAGATTTACTCCCAGTCAACAATTGGGAACCGCAAGAGTTATTTTCCATGATAGAAAACAGGTTGGAAAGCACATTCCAATTTGTCTTGTGATATTCACTTTCATTCTATATGGCAAATTCTTGCTGTGGTATCCTATTGTTTGTTTCATTGGTTGGCAGATTTATATTGCCACAATGTTCAGTCTGAGGCTTGTAAGTGAAACACTCTCATTGGAATGAACCCAATACAGATTTACTCAACTGGATTCTTTGGTTATGTTTTCCGTTTGACTACTTAGTATATGTATATTTTCCCCTATTCCATCTTACAAACTGATGGTACTGTTCCGTATACACTGAACGAGGCAGCATCTACTGGTCAGTCAGGTTGAGTGATTAGAATCCACAAGGGGATAATATTGTGTCTTTCATATCCAGTGAGCAGATTCTTTCACATTTTTCACCGACGCTTACGTTAGCTATCCTGAATGGGTTGTGTCTTAAAGTGTGTCATATGTAGAGTGCGTTCAACCTGAAGCTTACTTGTATTCAATCTACAACCAAGTTACTTCCTACACCAACTTTCACGAAAATGTACACCAGTCTGTTACACCTGTTACACCCTGGCCAATATGTTACTTATTGAAAACGTCGTCATTAAATCTGTGGTGTCCGAGTTTTTGTCAAAACTGAGTGGGAGAATGAGCAAACTGATGTCCGTTATTGTCTCCAAAGTAATACGGAACAAGTCTGCGTTCATGGAATCATTTTGTGTGTGTACCGCGTGGCGCAATTTATATTCACCTAGCATCAGTACTATCAGATGATCCAACATTTCGCAGATACTCATGACAGAGTACTGGGCAGGACGCCCAAACCCGTCGCCAACTATCTGACATCACTACGTATAATAGCGATAGAAGAACGTTTCCCCTGTTTTGTAAACCATGTTAATACAATGTTAGCAAGACAACATTTTTTTCCCTATCTATCTATCAGCCTGGAATTTTGGTGGCTTCCAACAGAATGAGTCCAACGTTAGTTCATATCCACCAATCAGATCAGACTCTACAACCTGCTGTATACGCCCCCCTCTAGAATGACCAAATAATCAGACGGACCAACGATCATCTTGTGTGGCTCTCTATAGTATTGACATTAGTGACAGTCTGCTGATGAGCTGGAACAAACAGTTCACCTCTAGTCGGTGAATACTGACAACCTGGCTATCTTAAATGCTTGGATGCGTCGCAGGCAAGTGTTGTAAACCCTCCCAAACCGGTACGCTGGTTGGTCCTTGCTGTCGTAATGCGCTTGGCAGAATTCGGATTCTCGTCCCGGTAAGAATTAACACGAAAATCTCGGTCCCGAATAGTACCGCGACTGTCCCCGTATTCGCCCCTAAGACAAGCCAAAAGACGCGCTCAAAAAAGCAGCTTTGTTCCGCCCTCAAACGTGTGCGACAAAGACGACAAATACAAAGTACTCATATGATGCCCAGTGGCCAAAAGGAAGGACAGTTGCCGAAAAAAATAGTTACGGTCACTGATGCGCCAGACGTGTAAAAACTAGCCAAGGTCAACTCTCGGCCGCTCTGAGCAGGTCCGCTAACTAGGACAAAGTCAATCCTCTTTTTTCTCAAGGACGGTGGTAGTTTTTGAACGTTAGGGTGCGAACGCCCTAACAACAGGCTTTGAATCTACAATTCATTACGACGGTCATAAACCAACTGAAGGACAGATAATGACTGACTGTTGAGGTTTAAATGCAACATTCTGCAACATCAGCGAGCGTATTGATCCGAAAGTGGAATTAGCGGTAAACATGCGGATGTAACACGACAAAGTGTTATCCCACACTTGCGTGGAAATATTCAGCGGATCTTGCTGCTTACGATAGGTAAGGAAGGCGCTCACTGTACAGTCCCATAGACGTGATCCACAATTTCAGCAAACAAATGAAATTTTAAACCTGAACACCTGTCTGGAACTGTCATGACATCGCCATCAGTCTATGACTTCAAACGAAGACTGGTCCTGCACTCGTCATATTATCCCGAGTTATTAATCAGCCTGGTTAGCTGGACAACTCTGATGTGGAATATCATTCTTAACATCATTGCTAGCAAGTCATTGTTCGCTAATATGTGCTTTTTTGACACTTGCCTGCCTCTGTCTAGTTCATACTCCGTTTATCATATCCCATTCTCATCTCACAGTGCTGTCATACTTAAATTGTCTTTACTAGTTGTGAAACGAAAATTATCACGTTCGTTCTACTTCTACTTTCTACTTCTTTCGTTGGGTAAAATTCCATGTTGAATTGTCACAAAAATAGGTCGTGTAACATTTAGTTGGTACAGGCGGCTCTCGTACAGTTACACTGCCATGACCGAACGGCAGCTGGAGTTTCGTAGCTCGAAACACATTCCAGCATGGGTGGGGAGACACGTGGCGCAGATACAAGCTGACACCCAGATGTGCACACAGCAAATGCCACATAGACCACCGGCATCAGCGATTGCCCGTCATCTCCTGGAGAGCCTTCACCAGGTGGATCCCATGCAAACTTTCACGGTTGTTTACGCAACTGATAAGCTCCGGTTGTTATGTTATGTTGAAGCCGTTTCTTTGAGGCGTTGGTGTACACTTCTTGGTGCAGAAGGACTCTTTCATTAGTTTAGCACGCCATGATAACGATGCTAATGACTGATTAACGACTAGCCCTGCCGTGTTTCTCTTGTATGTTTAGTTTCACGTTTGACCCCTCTCTTCCGCTTTATGACCTCCTGTAGGTACTTGATAAAATGCAGAAAATTTTGCCAGGTCATAAATCGTGCACGAAAACGTTTCTGACTGTTCTACTAGCATTTTGCATTGTTTGAAATGGGTGTAGATGAGAAATCCTCAGACACTGAGCTCGTACAAAAAAAAGTCTTACTGAGAGCTCATGAGGGCAAATTTTCTCATTTAACTATAGGCGTCGATTGAGAAGGAATAAGCCTTCAGTTATTTCTATTCGACTGCTCATTCAGGAGACTTTGTCCGACCCGCAAGTGGCTGCCGATGTATTCGACGAGCACTATTCGGCAGTCAGTCATTGTTGCTGACTCTTCCGTACCAGATGTTGAACATCTCTTATTTAAGGCTAGTCTGTATAGTACGATGAGCCTAGACAAGATCCATCCTGGGATCCTCAAAGAATCGGCAGTTAGCGTGGCATAACCATTACACCGGCTATTTAAACAAACTTCAGATGGGCACTTTCTTTAGTGTATTGAAGGGAGCGACAGTCACGTCCACTTTTGAGGCGGCAGTCTGTCACTAACTTGCTAGTGTAGCCGTCGTCTCGCCCTCTCACGCGGCTCATCACGTGACAAGCCTAAGACTAAGTGACGCTCACTGTCCCAACCTGTGCATGCACACCCACACATCCATCGGCCCGAAAACCTTCTTTCATGTCGGAACGCACGCGCACGCGGTCACCACCTGCACACTCAGCCAATTGGGACACTCCAACTGGATATGATTCAGTGCGGTCAATACTCAGGCACGCGTGACGCGGTTGGACCCGGATCGGAACAATAAAGACAACACAACTGAACAGGACAGGACACGGTCCGGACGAGCTCCACTGTATTAAGCTTGTACACCGATCCATCAATAAAGATCCAAACTAATTGATTTAACTTTCTCATTGACTATCGTTGAGATATCGTTATTTGTTAGTGGGTACTCAAGCTATCACGGTTAAGAGTTCCACTACACTAGCTACCGGCCAACCAACCCTACTAGCATCCCATGCAAGAAGCGCTTGCTAAAACGCTTCAACCCTAAGCACTTCCTGAGGAATAGTCTTTTCTCTTTTACGTAGCATGCCTTCCTTTCTAAGTGGTCACACGTAACAATTATGCCGATCTTCATGGCTAATCTGACGGAGGCCGAAGGCAATGTTCTCATCTCAGACACCATATTCTTCGACTTCCCTAAAGGATTCAACCATGTTCCACATGGTCCTCTCAGATGTAAGCTGGAAGTTTATGACTTCCAAGGAGAAGTTCGTTGCTGGATTACCTTCTTTCTTAATAACAAAACTTCTATGGTCAAAATAGGGTCAAACTTTTCATCTCCCTTTCTGATTTCTAAGGGAGTTTTTCTAAAGTCACTGCTCGGTCCTCTTCTGTCTCTTACTTATATCACCAGCATTCCAGACAATATTTCCAGCAACACTCTTCTTTACGCTGCTGACCTGAAAATCTAGAATGCTAATGATCCCAGCGCACTACAGACAGATCTTGAGCGATTAAACGGTGGTCAGACAATTCGAGTCTCAGCCTAAGTGACAGTAAGTGTGCACACATGTCACACGGTGTAGGTTCTGGTAACGTCTTCGTGCTTCACGGTGCACCCAACCTAATAGACCACGAAAATCAATCCGAAGAAATATCTGGGCATCCGGATGTCGTCTGGCCTACCTTTTGCGTATCATCACGAGATGACCACAAAAAAGGAGCCTATTACTTTTTGAGTGGTAAAACGGGCCCTTCCTCACCTAGGTAAGAAAGGCTTCCAAGCACATTGTGAGGATCATATAGGACCGCTGCTTGGGCACGGCAATCACGTCGTATATATCGGCCTGAAGACGGACAGTAGTTGTTGGGCCTGTTCAGGGGACGGCTACCAAGTTGGTTACTTGTCTGCGTCATGTAATTTACGAGTTGCGACTCGAAATTCTTGATTTGCCCCCACTTGAATTTTAACGACGCCCAGGTGACTTAATTCCCACATACTTTTTTAGCATAAGACTCGTCGAGCGGTTGTTAATCTTAGTGGCTAGTAGCGGGCGACAGAGTCGTAAGAAGAAGACTTACAACTTCCATCCTCGAACCTTATTCAGACAGCAATTCTGTTCTTACATGGTTGTCAACCACTGGAACGAAATCCCATCTGAGACTGTTAGTTCCTCTTTTATGGACAGTTTTAAAACAGCATAATATTTCCATTCAAGTAAAACCTTGTTAGATTCGCAATCCCACTCCGTTCTTTGGACTTGCTGTAATCCCCAAGTGTGGTGCTACACCTTGCTTTCAGTTATTGTCGTTCGAATCAACGGACGCCTTCTCGATGTTTTAACGGATAAACCGATTGAAACGGGGTGACTTGAGTCTCCAGCCTAGAATCCGTGTAGCGTCGGTTCGGGGGAACAGAAACTATCATACTACTCAGGAGTAGTCAGTCCATTTTACTGGTTGTATCCTTCGAGTACCCATTCCCAACGTGTCTTGGTAACCTTCATGCCTTTCGGCCAGTCTGGTGTAGATTTGTTGATGTAACGCGCCTTTTCCTTGCCAAACGTTCTAATACGGTTTGACTGC
>LUCH01003302.1:52566-67496 GCA_013368495.1 Paragonimus heterotremus | reverse complement strand
TTGATTTTATCATTTCTCCTTTTTGGTAAACCCATCGTGAATCCTGTATTCTTTGATTTCAAAATTTTTTTAAGTATTTTGATTTGCAGCTGATTACTAATTCCTGTCTGCATTCTCTAAATGAACACTAAATCGGATGCCGTTTAGTAGAATATTATTGTTTAAACAATGAAGGGAATAACCGACTAATATATTTAGCCTACTCTATCTTACAAGAGGGGATAGTTTTAGTGTTAACAGTCTCAAAAATAATATTATGCAATGGTTTAATGCAATCAGGATTAACATCTTTAATTTGTGAACCGTCTATCTTTACACCTGTTTATAACAGACAAATAAAAGTTAACGATAATTTGTGCAAAATATTGATCGTTTGTTTTAGCTAGCAAATATAGTCAATTATTGACAAGTTCCCAATGCATTTCTTATTTCAAGCCGCACTAAATAGATTTCTTTAACATCTCCGTAAATCTTCTTATCTTAACATCTTTACGGGGCTTTGTCCAAAAACTCACGATCTAGTTTTGTGTGTATATGGAAGACAATGTTTAGTTGAATTTTGACGAAAACTTAACCAAGCAAACCATTTATTCTATTGTTTACCCGCTATAAAACCGTGGAGAGAAACAGTAGCCCAGACAATGGAACATCATTAAACAAATTGTTCGAGTCTAACTGCTGAAGACATCACGCATTCTTCAGGATAACTGGGTAGTTAGTTCCTACCGATTACAATCGTCGATTTCTAAAGGTTGGACAATACTAATATTTGTTTGATGTGTTTTCGCAAAACAGCCATTCATGTTTGCGTTCTTTTTCTTTTGGATTGTTCATGATGTGGTAGCAGTCAGACGCGGAATCGAACAAGCAACCTTACTGTTACAAAATGGAACTCTCGCATGCTCGAGCATCGGTCTGATAATCATGCCACTAGCGTAATCAATATGGTTAAATACTTGTGTGTATGTATGACTAAGTCCTATTTGATAGTTACAGGTGATTGAAACAAAAGACTTCTAGGCTATTTACGTCCAGTTTTCTGTAGCAAACGCTCCTTGGCATCTCTTTTTTCTTTTGGGCATAGTAACCAAATATACGCAGTTAGGTATACTACGTCAGTGCTTTAGAAAATGAGATTCCGACTCGTAGCACTGAGTTTATCGGTCAATAGCTTTTTTGGGATAGCGAGTTACCAGCAGAAAATTTCTGCAAATGTTTACAAAAAACTGTTTTTCAGAGTTGGATGAATTTTTGAAAGCCTAAATTTTATCAATCTCAATATAGCTCACTAAGCTTTGAGCAAACGCTTAAAATGAGTCAGTACATCAATGACCAACCAAAAGAGGCTTCTATGATTTACTTACATGTAACATTACTATGGGACCGGTAGAATCTGAAGGTTGTAATCGACGGAAACTTAATCGCCAGAAGTTTGTCAGTACGATAAACATATTTAACTTCAAGATGGACATAGAGCAATTTCTATTTGATTTGGAAATTGACAATTTTCTTTCTCAAATACAGAAATGGATTAACTTTTTGGTGATCCGCTCGTCAACAATTTAGAGAATAATACTGAAAGTGAGTTTTTGTTTAAATAAGACTACACACTATCAAGTGGCTACTGTTGAGCACTTTATAATTGTGCCAAATACTGGGGGCACTATTTGTTCACTCATGGTTTTGTCAACAAGGACAACTGTCCATTTTACTTGGTGGACTGTCGTCGGAAGCGTTAGCTTTGTACAGGTGCGTGTGCAAATCAGGTCGGATCTAAAGGTCCCCACTGTGAGTTTGGTTCGTGAGGTTGGGATCATACTGTATTTCTACTTTGTCTGCATAGTGAGAATAACTGCAAATACGCCATTTTACATAAAGTTCTATAATACATCATGAAAATAATTCGGCCTGCCAACAAATGTTTGTTCCATGTTCAACGCTGCCCGGTAATTTGAATGATTCTAGATTGACACTGTTGCTTGAAAAAGTCGCAAAGCTTATTCGGAAGAGATTATGTTCTACGGGTGTTTGTTTTCTCACTTGTAACTCAGCATGTCAAAAATATTTCCGACGATTTCAAATTAGGCTGTTGTGTATACCGCTAAGAGTTATTCTTCAGGATAGTTTGCTTTCAGTAATTACTAGTAAAATGCTTATTTGAACTGAACAACAACACGCAGAGATATTTCTCATCAAAACCAACATTATATTAACCGCAGCATTCTTTACTAATTCATAACGAGCAAGCACAGTTAGTGTATATTGGCTTAAAAAATATGGTTGAACCAAGAACCAGGAATGTTCGCAGGGACACCGTTTTAATCTTTCCGGAGATGTTCACTATTTACAGATTTCGAAAACACATCAAAAAATGGAATGAACAAACTTTTATAGTTCCAAAACTCTCAGCACGCACTTCATATTTACTGGTCATAAAAACTGCCTAACAATTGTAAATTATTTCGAGAAAGGTGGATTTGAATTATACTAAAATAAACTTCCTAATTGTAAAAATGCCGGTGACAATCGTGGGCCAAGTGTAAATTCAGTGAAGAAATATCACTGATATAAAACAAAATCAGCAAAATATTCTATTTCGTCCGGACATTTCACCGTCCTTGAACAATAAATAACACAGTAGGTTAACTCTTAATAAAAAAAATCGTGCAACGTGCAATACTGACTGGTCGAACTTACAGTGTTGTGAAACTGCCAAGAAAATGCTTTTCTTAAAATTTTATGACGACGCATTTTTTCAAATAGTACACAACGCAAAAAACCATTCACAACAATCCCCACGGTAAATTTCTTGGATATGAAAGTTTCAACTCTATTCGGTTACAGTGCACAGTTCACTAGAAAATCCGACGTGATACTTTCTTTCAAGACGTGTGAAAATAGGCACAGCCGAAATATCGTATGAACAACCACAGATATTGGCTACCGAAATTTGATCTACACTTCTGCGTTATGTCGTATCTTCTTTACCCGAGTTAGGAGGGTAGTATTGGCCGCAATGTAAAACGCTGTTCCCCCTGAGTTTTAAGAGCAATATGATTTATCAGTTAAACAGCATAAACTGTACAGCCTAGTGATCATAATTTCAGACGTTCAGAAGTTTGCCAACCTCAACAAATCATTCAAATTTGCAAATAGATTTAATGGCCTTATGCTTAATAGAAGTGAGTGAATGCCACCCAACTTTAAAGACTGTTCAAAACGAGTTGATAGCTGCCTTCTGTGAAGTTTAGAGTGTTAATATGGCTTTCCCTCATCTATGAATAAAACTTATTTTATACCCCAAGCAATGAGTTGGCTCCATGGCAATTAAGACTTGTTTATTTTCAGGTAGGAATTCGAAAACCAAGCTGTTAACACTAAACCAAATATCATTTTGTTCGGTTGTGTACGAAATATCACGCAACAAATTAATCGACGTCGGTTTAACAAATTTTCCCCAAAGGATACAAAGTTGGAAATAGTGTATTGAGAAAGACCAGAATTCACGCCAGAATAGAAGCTACCCTGACAGGTAGCAAATATATGCTAGTACGGACATTTACAATGGTTTTATGATTGTTTATTGTTATTGTTTGTCGTTTAGCAGAAACACCAAATTTTAACAAACAGCTGTAGAATGAAGTGACATTAAATCAGGGCCGGTAGCACCTGATTGTTTTACTATTGTTACACATTAACAACACAAGTGCATCAGCTTTTTCGACCAGAAGTAAACTCCCCCATAGTAACATAACATTTGTTGGATATCCGGGAGAAACAGTGCCGGACGGAGGAAAGATATTTTACAAAAGCTAAGAGAAAAACAGCATTTTTCTTTGCAGCTTCAAACTTACAGTCTCACAAACGGAATGGTACGTAGAAGGTTCTAACAACTACCACTCCTACAATTCCTCAATCACGATTTATAAGATTCAGGAAATCTGGGACCCCCGCGTTATTCAGCAACTTCATCTAAACTGTTTTGAACACAATAATAGTAATCCACCCTCGAAATTACCTCTCAGCAATACAACGTTTTACTTGTAAGAGGCCATGATTGGCCGCACCACTGACAGCTTACCTTAATGGTTTCTGCTGCCCAACTGTTGCAGTTCACACTTTGATCAATCTAGCTTTGTCTTTATCATGACAGTAAGCCCAAATAAAACCGGTTTACTCCCGTTTAGTTTTCAGTTTCTCTACGCATGGATATCAGTGGCACTTATTACAAATACCATTACCCTGGAAATCATCTTCCAAGAAAAGCATGAATTGTCGACTCTAAAATCCTCACTATTCAGCTAATTTTATAAGCCCATGAAAATCAAAATTCGCGGACCAGCGATGCAAAACTACTTTAAATGAGCGATCAGTTCAAATAATCCAGTCATATCTGGTTTTGTTCTACCACCCATATATTTTCCTTTGATAAAATACTGTCGTAAAGACTAATTGTTCACACTTCTCGAGTATGAAAATCATTAGTGCATATTTGTGGAAATAAACAATGAAATCCACAGCAGTTACCCTAAATCAGGCAAAAGTCTGGTGACGAATCTATTGTTTTCAGGCGCAATGCAGAATGCGCAACGCTAGAAATAATTGTATGATCTCTCGTATTTTTCAATTACTATAGCCATTTGTAATACAGAATCATTATGCTTTGCAAGAACACCTATTACTAAGGTAAACAATATTTGATAGAAACGGTCCTGCTAATGAAACGTAGTAACCTTATCGTCGATGCGAATCCAGTAGATTGGGTGCGAAATAAGGATTGCCTTACTTTGACCTGCAGTATTCCAGACTATTCATTGCTCATATCCATTCAAAAATAAAATACATCTTTTTTGAATACTGTAAACTGGGGAGGTTGAACTCTGTTATTCGTTCCATGTCATTCTTATTAGAGTGCACTTCCTAATTCCCCTTCCAACTTAGCAAGTGACAGTTCCAGTTCAATTTCATTGAGAGTATCCCCGATAGGTTTTCGCTTAGACATAAGTTTAAGGGGCGCGTGATATGTGAGATATTGTTTGCGTTGATGTAATACACCGTTTGAGGCATCGGCAACTTGAAAGTGAAAGCTTTCGCCCTGCAGTCGAAAAACCATACGAAAAGCTGGGATTCAATGGTATTAACACAGATTCCCTTCCTGTTGTTACTTCAGAGAAACTCCCATCTTAAACCGGTAAACATTTATTAGTATACATCTATGTAGTGACGTGATTCTGCAATTTGAGGCGATAAATTATCCGGATGTTGGATTGTCTTACTTCGGATTGTTTAATCTGTCCTTGCTGAATTCCTGGTAGTCATGCTGTCATAACGGTGACTCCACTTACGTAAGGTTAAGTGTAATTCTGTCAGGTAACTGCTGTACAATCGGTATAGACGTCACAAGACTCAATATCCCCTTTAGTGTTCACCCATCAACAGTTTATTCGAGGTTGATCGGAAAATCTTGCTCCCACTGATGTCGAATAATTTTTCTAAACACAAACCTACGTGGTTTTCATCGAAAATTGTCTTGGATTTAATAATCTTTTTTGTTTTATTCTAAGTCAGTATTCCGCCTATCTCTTGCTCTGCTAGTCGCTGTTCGCAGGACGCAGCTGAACTCACAGTCTTGCGTATTTTGCTATCTGACTGTGAGATTATTCAACTCACAGCATTCAACTCCGAGTAGCAAATATCACTGTTAATTGCACAATGCTCACTCAGCCGCTAGAGAATCTGTTATTGTCAAAGCTAATTTTGGAGCAACTCGTAGACAATCGGTATTTTGTTTTATTGGAGTTTCGCCATAGAACAAAACTCTACTAACACCAAGTGACCCTTTAGTTTAAGGTGACTCATCTTCAGTCATTAATACTCCTGGGATATTTTGACTAGATAACAGCAATACTCATACCGAACATCGTTTTCTATTTTTGCCTGTTTACAATCTGTGAATTTTCTAAATAAGAAATGAGCAAATCTTTCCGAGTATACTACTGTCTGTTGGAGTATTCAATGCAGGCTACGTTAAACAGTCATTTTCGGTTTCCGATTCATTATATATATATATATATATCCTTGCATGGTTTATTGTAAGTTAAGTAGTAAACCATCAACTTCCAAGGGTAGGACGGCAATCAGTTAACTAGTCCTTTTCAACGACTCCCGCTTGGATCCACCGTAATCAATAATGGACACCATTGCAGCAACAGAATTAGCCAAACAAACACACGTTAACACTGGTAGCTCATAGGCAAGCGACGGATGAGAACTGGTCTGTGAAGCCTCAGTCATACACCTGAAACGATTGTGGAAAACTCCGATCATTTCGGATTCCATTTTAAACATCCCGCACAATCAGTCGGAGCCACCCTACTCATATGGACATTCTAGCCAGCCTCACTGTAAATGACGCGTGAGACGTAGGCTTTGTTAATGCTGTAACCGACCAGTTGTCTAAACCTGGCCATGGTATCCAGTTAGTCGGCTGTAATGAGCGGGAAACTGGAGCTGGTTGCGCTTACCTTTGGGTGATGTTTATTGTGCGACAACCACAACCCCAAGCGCCTACCGGCAACTCGGAATAGTAACACGCCAACACTCTCAAGATTCAAACTGTATATTTGCGCTTCCACGTCGTATTCAGTAAAACCAAACTCACTCAAGATCGTTTTACAGGTTCGTTAACACTTTTCAAATTGCACAACTTCATTCTCAAATCTTGAATGAACTCCGTGCAAGTTTTATTCTAAAGGCCTACGGTTTATGGCGGATCTAACAAGCTATCTACATAATGTCTCCAACGCAACTAAATAGAAGAACGACAGATGTCAATCAGTCTTTGTTGTGTGGTTATTTAGGTTATCGGTGTGTTATTGTGTGTTATCTTCAAAGCGACCCAGACAAGCACGATTCTGAAGGTCAAGCCACTTGTATTAGGATTTAGACAAAACATCTGTTCAGTTGCCCTTACAGCAACTGCTGCTGTTGTTTTGTTTCTTGACCGGACTTACCTAACCCACCTATTCCCTTGCGAGCTATATGGAAACACCAACTGATATTTTCTGTTGCAAGCAAACGTACAAATGATTTTGTCAGCTACGGTTATTGCATCAAATCTTTTACAATTAGTAACAAATACCAGTGTTAAAAGAAGCACAGTTTACGGCTTATCGAATATTAAACAAAACGCTGATAAGAATGCCTCGAGTAGTCTTCTAGAATATATTTTTTCAAACATCATGATGGGGTCTCGTGTGAAACACTCATAAAAGCAGCACTTTCCTAGTCAGTAATATGGTAGTTTGATCTAAACAGATTCATGGGTCTCTGAATTCTCTGCACGAGCGCATTGTGTTTCCAGTATCAACTGAAGGTCATGGTAAAATCACACACTGTATCTGAACCGACTAGGGACGATTATCACTGAACACGTGCCCAAATGTCTGTGTGCATCAGGACCTATTACCATTTGAAGGATCATCATGAATTACCTAACCGGTAACAATCAAACGTCAGCGGTACCAGCATCTCAAAGATAAAGCAAGGTTTGTTACAGACAGACTTTTGTATTTTACTGAATAAGATCAGTTCTGTCCGCAGAACCAACGGTTGTCCAATTACATCCTTCGTGCAAAATTTGTCAAATTTTCCAGAAATCCTCGAGTGTTCTTCAACATTTCCGTCCACCTATTAGGCCACCCTATACCTCAAGTTTCAATTATTTTAAATCTGCACAACTGGAGTCTTTTTGTCATGGAAATATTACTGTCAGCAGAAGAAAGGAAATACACCTGGTGTCTGCTTTCTAGTAATTCGTCCTATCTTTTCTGTACATCCCACTGATAACACGTGCTCGGTTTACCCGTTCTCAGTTCTTAATCAGTCTTGCATCTCATGACAAATTAGCCTGCTTTAGCAGTGTTGTCAGCCCCACCTCTTTCGCAGTGACTATAATAAACCCGCTGTTTTAACAGCAGATTAAATGCAAACAAAAATGCATGTAAATAAAATTTGTATGCTCGTAGGGTGGTCTTTGACTACTTCAAATTACCGGCCTACAAAGTTAGTTTAGGACTGTAGCTTAAGAGCTAACTGTCGTCATTGCTTACCTGTGTAACCGTCTACTGAACGCTTGTTATTTTCTCCCTATACTTCCGAGTAGCTGAAATAGGTTAGAAAACCTATTGTCCTTTATGAAGTTCGCTAATAGTTAGGTAGAAATTTGACTACTAGCCGGTTAGCACTTAACGTTCACACAACGAAATATTTGTCGGTTACCTGGAAATATTTGCATATTTGTCGAGCACGACACCAGAAAGTCGTCCACTTTATGTTGGATGCCGGTCGGTATGTTTCAGTAGGTGATGTACTAATAACGCGAATACTTATTTCAGAAACTCGGCAGGCAATAATTGATAGCTAGCTCGAAAGTAAAAAGAACATTTCCTGTTGAACATCTATTCTGTGTCTTTGGTTGACAGATTGCAAACTTCACACCTATCTGATACCATGCTTCTTTTGTATGGATGATCAAGCTTTGTTCATAGCCGATTACAACGATTTTCTCACATTAGTTAATTTGTTTGGAACAAAGTCCGTTTTGTTTCATCTGAAAATCTGACGCCTTAGTCTCCAAAGTCTGTTGTAATCAAAGAACTGATTATTTTCTATACTGGGTATCAAAATCGTATTTTCTAGTCAGCTAGCTCATTACTAAAGTTGGCACGAAAAACAGTAAGCTACAGTTTGTTACTATGCACTGCATTCCACTTCCTTCTCCTAGCGACCACGGTGACATTGTCATTTACTAAAGACTTGCTGATGACTGGCTGACTTACCAATCTGTGTTAGTCAAATATGACCAGAAATACAGAAAGCTGACTCCTGTTTCCGGCGAGAATTGACCTAGATTTTTCCTCGTGGTACCGTTAATTGTCCGCGTCGGCGTTTGAGACAGCCATGTAATCAGTTTATCTGTGTGACTCACAGTTTTACTCAATAAGTACCGTGATCCAGCACAAAGACGTGGCGATGATGTTGTTTGATAAAGAGAGCCTTCTCATATCTGATAACATACTACAGGTATTATATTTCATGACAGTAATGACCCGTTTACTGTCAAACTCAGGGTAAACAATATGTGAAGGTCATCAGAGGTCATCTACGCATTACGTTTCGTAAGAAATCGGTTCGTCTAAAGGTTCTATGGGGGTTTGTTATTTTACGCCAACAAACGTTGTCATCGCACTGTTTATAATACCATTCGAAGTAAGGGCACAAGAATCAAGTAGCGAGAAATGTGGTCGAAATCATTTTTTAAAATGCCTGAACAAGCCAATTAGTACCCAAAGTTTGGTGTTATTTAGACCAGTCACAGTCAAATTTGCATCTGTTTCTGGCAGGACTTAAATGACCCGCAGCGGCTTCGGCTTATGAATTAATATAAAAATAATTCATAAAAAACTCATCACACCCTGATTGTTTTGCTCAAATTATTTAAACTTTAAAAGGGATGTTCATTTTCGTAATAAGTGTTCGTTTTAGCGCGCGCTTTTGAAACTTCCTGATTTCAATTTACATCTGTATTGGACTCACATAAAATATTTAATTATGTCTGAATCGTTCTCTAAAGTAAGCCAATAAACTCAAATTATTGGTGCTTACACAGAGGCGATCAAAAGTACCCCAACTCGAATAATTCAACTATCCAGTTCTTTGTTACGGCAGGAAAAACTTCACATATCATTAATTAAATTGCGAGTTACGCTTCTCATATTCCTTACGTTGACTTCCAGATAGTTCTGTTTTGATCCGTGATCCCGTAACCTTGGCAATACATCTTAATCCCATAAAAATGAAGTGTTAGCATGTGTTTATGAAATAATTACAGTGGTTCACGATCCGTGCATTTAACTCAGCGTAAACTCATCTGCTGGCAGACCGTTTACAGCATAATCAACCACTAGTATCAATATGCAATTGATAGTTAGATCTTGATTTTATATAATTAGGCAAGGTGATTTCGGTTATCATTAGATTAACTAGTATCAGTAATTTGTGGATGTGTACACGAACTTGATTCCGTATTAACTAGCATTGTTGATCAGGTAGAATGTCTACCGTATGTGTTGGGTTGATGGTCAATTTTTTTCATACATTGCATTAAGAAGAAGTTGTTCAAAGCGTTATTATGTTGCTCAGTTTACATTTGATTTAGAACATTGACTGTTGTTAAAATTAACAAAATCGTATTATTTTCTGTCCGTTAGTTTTGTCGCAACACCCTTTGACGCCTCCATGTGGATAGCCTTCCAAGGGGTATCACTAAAGAATAACACATGCATAACGGTTAACTTCATTGTTATTTGTATTATGGGTTTCTAATGAGCTTTTTCACACATAATCATAAAGGATTCTAGCAGAACATCAAAAAGAAACTTCCTTGAATCCATCGGTGAACCAAATTTAGAACGCACCGGCTGGCAGTAGAATAGCGTCGATGGTTGGCATTAAAGTAATCTATGTGTACTGCTAGAATTAGCACAAGAAACTAACCAGAATAGAAGAGGATTAACAAGCAAAAGGTGTAAAAGAGATGCAAAAGAAAAGAAAATATCAAGATTCACGGCTATAGCGCAATAATATTAATAATAATAACAAGAATAATAATAATGGTAGATAAGATACATCGGTAATCGAGGAAATGTATCTCCAAACGCGTTAATAATTTTAGAGTTTGCAATGTTTCAAGTGACGTTATAATACGCTTCTGTTTAAAAAAATTGTCCTCTATCTATTGTATGCAAATGCGTTATCTGGGTCCACACGTGACCTGCTGAAACCATATTTGTATGACTACTCGCAACCTACTGAATGATGTCAATAAATGATTCAACGACGCAGAAAATCGTCCCGCAGTCGACAATTTTCGAATTATTTACGGTCTAATGCAAGACATTCTGTCTTCGTAAGAAGGACTGCACCGAGCATGCCAAAAATTTCACATACGAGCCCAAAAAATGTATTAATTCCCCTGGAAACTTATCTGAAAAATAGCCAATAACCCCCATTTAAAAGTGATTTTAGAGTTTTTAAATACTTAAATTAAGTGAGTCCTGTGACAGTCCAATTTAATCAGATTCTGCTTCAAGATTACGGAGACCTCAACTAATTTGGAAGAGATCTAATTGCGAAAACTCTGGACTTTGGGTGGATTCGGACCAGCGACAGAAACAGCATGCCCAGACTCGACAAATGCTCAACCAGCTGAGCTACAAAGTCATGCCGGAAGGTCAGAAATTTTACCTTTGGACCTAGCTACTCACCCAACTTGAACAAATTTTTGTTGCGGGTTCGAATCCAGCCAAAGCCCAGATTTTTCGCAATTGGGTCCCTTTGGAATAGCCAAATCTGCCAAATTATTTATCAATACTAGTTAATTTGTTGTCAGTTTAGCACAGTGAGAAATTTCTGCCTTCCCATCTCTAACAAATATTTGACCACATGAGAAACAAGTCAAATTATGGATTTTCAACTGGCATTTGAGCGACAACAGCGACTATGTGATAGGTCTTGTAATCGGCAATGGGAAGAGTGGAACAATACGCCTTAGCAAACCGTTCACGTGCACAGGTCGAAAAAAAATTAAATTATCCAGTATCAAAAGGTTCCCACGACTTGCTGGCTGTTTCCTAACATTGTATATGTAGGCTGGATTGGGATCATAAGACTGACAGACTGGCTGCTAACAAAAGCTGTCAAGCTTGAGCCAGGCGAAGGAGGCAGGTACGAATCAGGTTCATCACCATGGTTTGACAAGCCATCGCGAACAACAGCTGACTCGTCAGAATTAAACACAGTTCTGACCATTTTGTTTGCCTTCTACTGAAGTCTCTATCTCAACATTATTTTTACTATAGATTATACTATTCATCCTGTTTTAGTGGGCCGAGTGTGACGCACGAGCTGGTGGTCAAGTGTCCAGGGCCTGATGTATAATAGATTTGACTGTATTATTTCGGCTACCAGTCTCATTCCAGTTCACACCTGTATTATGGAATAAGTCAACGCAAGAGGGAGACCGAGCATTGTGGAATTTCTATCTGAGAGTAGTGCTTGAGAAACAGTGCACATATTTTTGATAGAATACACAAATGGACTTCAAGGCTTTAACAAATGACGCTCCAGTGTTTATACTTCAGCCCTCAGGACTGATATGAATCGGACTCAATCAAACAACCAGGACATGAAAACCACGTTGAGGCTTGCAATCAGATATTTTTATTTGTATTATCTGCAGTGAACGCTGACGAAACTACCCCCGTTTGCTTAACCGCGAAAAACTTCCTTATTTCAGGGCTAGTCTAAGTTTACCAACCGATTATTCGCCTTTAGAATACTCCTCCAAATATAACTAATGACCCATCAGATATTTTAATCGTATGTGCTGAAACTATCTTTCGACCCAGTAATTTAAGCACCTACTTAATGGATTATTTCCTGTCTAGTTTGACACAAATGTATTAATATACTCGTGGTATTGTAATTTCAATATCACATAAGTAGTTTGTCTTGCTAATGCTAAAATATCCAGTCTGCCGAATCAGGCAAAACAGTGGTCATGTCAAACAGGAACCTGCCTTTGTATCGGCTAACGAACAAACATTTTGTAATATCTGTAAACTTTTCGAGGGAATGATTGTCACTGTACATCCGACTACAACATTTAATATGCTTTCGAAATAGTTTACCACTTGCACACTTTACAGGCATGCAAACTCCAACTAACACTCCAAGATTAGCACCGCGTGCCCCTGTGTTCATCCAAAAACCCGCTGCTGCTGCCATCCGGATCTAAAGACAAGAGATGCAGGATAGTCAACCAGAATTGGTAAGATTTCCTTGAACGACTAAACGCGAAATAGTTGATAAATATTGTACGTGTATATGTGAGCGAGTCGAGATTTCAGTCGGTCAAACGTTGCAATATCCGTTTGAAAGCCGATATCAAGTGACATTTAGGTTATTCGTGGTTCCGTCTCTCAAGTCTTCTAATAATGTGTATTGTTCACCAGAATGATCGTGGTCACGCAATCAGTGCGATATTATCAAGTCACATTAATTATTCAGAATGTCAAATGATGGTCAAGTAGACATATACGTCATTCCTCCTCCGTATGTAACAACACATCTGTCTCTGTTTCGTACATTGTGATCCGCTCCATCATTTTAAAGGTTGTTTAATAAATATGAACACATGGCGCAAGTACTTTTTATACATTTTAAAAGCGAGACCCCGTCGCCACGGCAAACATCATTAGAGAGTTTCTAAAAGATACAAATAAGGTTTGTGATAACATTTTAACACCTACTGCGTTATGTGTAACACTGGATGACCACTGGTTAGTATTTCTCATGGTTCCTAGGATTGTAGAATGGTTAATGCTAAAAACTCACCACTCCAAACAATGCGTTTAGTGGATTTGCCTTACTTCAATTTTTTGTAAGACATCTTCAGTCTGTGAAAAGTGAGTGTTAACCTATAATCATTGTGGAAAGATTCTTCATTAGTTTACAATTAAAAGTGACCCGTTAATTTTGTTTGTTTTCCGTTAGTAAACTCAGCGTACATACTGACACAAAACAGATACAAATTCTTGCCTAATTCATTAGCTAACAAGTCGGTGATTAAGACGGTCCAGTGTTGTTCTTACAGTCAACTCCCCCACAGTTTATATGCAACGTGCAAAAAGTAATTCACAAGTCAGTTTATCGGTCTGATTCATTGACTAATTCCAACCTTTTCTGAGTTAAACTGTGTGAATTGCATTTTAAAGTAACAAAATGTTTCTCACGCAATTTTACAATCAAGTCAAAAGTAAATTTGTAAATTACCAAATTTTTCTGAAGGGAAAGTAAGTTTTTGGCTTTTGGAAGTCACTTTGCATATTTTGTTTACATTTGTTTTTACACAAGACTTCTTCGAAAAAAAAACACTATCCCATCACCTTTCCCACAGAATTACCGTATCAGTAGTAGACCATGTCCAATAACTCAGCTCTGGCTACCGTTCAGGCAAGCCATTAGCGTGACTTGTTAGCTGACACAATCCAATCGATTAACCACTTATGCAGTTTTGCTCAAGGGGTGAAGAACCCGTGCACTTTGTTCAGTTGTCCATTCTAAAATCAAGTTCGAGTCGTGTTCATGTTGCAGCCTAACAGTGTGACTTTAAGAACTGACCAGGAATTAAGCATTCCATTTTCACATGCAGACAAGTGGCGGCTAACTGTCATGTTTGTTTGAAGTCAACCAGCCTGAAGCCACTCGGACAAATAAAATTAGGTCTACAAAGAGAATGTATGTGGTGAGAGCAGAATTTTCAAAAGTTTCCAACTACTTGTTTGTTTGTTTCATCTCACTTAGCCGATCTTGCAGACTAGGGTCATATCACTACAACCAGAACAAGGACTATCTGTGTGTTTGGATTTCACAATAAACTTATTGTACTTGTTTGCTAAGAGTTTCTAAACGAATGTTATCGACTCTATCTGTGAGCTTACGGAAAATAGTTAAAAACCAAACCACGTTAGCCGCGTTCAATCGCTGAAAGATTACATTTGTTTACATATCGCCCAACAACACGCATTCATCTGCAGCGGAATTTCATATATATCGTTAACTACAGCATTCCATTGTTGAGTACAGCAATCGGTAGGTCACTAAAACCGGATTTATTTCAACACACTATGCGCTTGGATACCTTCAGAGTACAAATTGACCGTGTGAAAGTTAAAGAGATATTAGATACAGTTAACTGAGTTAAGTCACTTGTTGTTTTTACTGAAGATTTAGTAAGTTTGTGGCAACCGCTCATAGATCCTTTCGTGAATATAACCACATCTTGTAGCTGTGTTCAAAGATTTTCA
>LUCH01003302.1:0-52176 GCA_013368495.1 Paragonimus heterotremus | reverse complement strand
TGAGGCTTTGTGTGGTAGCTGCTCTACTGCCTGATTTCAAACCAGTAGGTTATTCTTTTCTGTTCAAACGGTTACTGAGACTGACTGTTTCTGAAGTGGAACAGTTTATTTTGCAGTGCGTAAGGTCAACAAACCTGAGACGTGTGAAAATACAGGTGTACGACGATCAAGTGTATTGAACCGTCAAGGAGTTTGATCAATAAAAAGAAATCCACCGGTCATTCACTGCATTTCAGACTGGTTGCGGTTCCTCATATAAACATATACATGTATATACACAAATACTAGACGGTTCAGTCGCAAATAAATTTCTCATAATATTCAGGAGTCACTTTTGCGAGGGTACATACTAACTTGCCACATGAAATTACAGGTTCATCCTCGAAAGACATACTTCAAGTTTAAATTCCTGTGTACGTGAGTTTGATGGAGACAACACGTTTTGAAGTTTTGATATGCAATGATGAAATAGCAATTGCTACTAACGCCCACTGGATAGAAATCAATCAACTCTAACAGATGTACTTATTAGATTGTGAATTAAACGTTCTAGACAAACATAATAGCTCCCCTAATTGTCCGCTGTCATACCATTCGAGTCCTTCATGAGAGTTTTTGGACAAAATGCAGATAAACAATTGGATGACTGCATCAGTTTTTATCCCAGCGTAAGCATGTCAACTTCCGTTATCCAAATCCTGTCATTCTGGCAGCTGACAGTAAGCTGTTGGTTGAAAGAGTATCTAATCAGTGCGAGTAATACAAGGGAATTCCAAAGTATTCCCGATTAAGCATACGTTTAATTAGAACACGTTTATAGGCGTCTATTGATCAGCACATTCAAAAATCGACGTTTTAGATAGGAAGCATGAAACATTAAATAATAAAGCAGCTTATTCAGTTTGTGGTCGTAGTTTAACAAGGCAAACTATAGATTGATTGCACAATTTCTCCAGTTTCAAGTTAGCTGCTCGAAACCTATCCCTACCACTTTTCCAGACACTCCGATGAAAGTATAGAGCGAAGTTAGTTAGCATGTCCATCACTGCTTAACAGCACTTTAAAAGCAACCAGGTGGTATATCAGTTGTCGAGCTCAAAACAGCAAACCACTGCAGTATAATTTGGGTTGCTTGCCAAATGTATGGAGTAAGACACTTGTTTGTACCTGCATCTAGTACTAATAGCAAGGATCTCAGTTAAGGTCCAAGCTATTGGAAATGTCATCGCTGAATGAGGTCATCCAGAATGCATATCTGCGACTGTATGGTAAATCGGAGGTCATTCTCATACTTAGTTGCTATAAGGCTTGGCTCTACCAACTACAAACCCTGGTTTAGATGAGAGAAGCATTATTTGTCCGCAGTGCTGTTATCTGGTAAGGAAAGCTACCAGGTTTTATGTCTGTACATTCTTGGTCACAGTAATTGTTAAGGTGACCTGGTCGTTTGTTATTTGATTAGTTTAATATCGGTTAATTATTCGTTGGAATCTCTCCACCGAGATTGGGTCACCATACATGCGTACCCCGGTTATAACCAGTAGCTGATTTTCTTTCCAAAGCTACTGATTCCTGAAGTGTTAAGCAATACGGATGAAGTAATTTTTGTAACAACTTGAACGTAAGCAACTATAACACGTGACATCTATGTAGGTCTCTTTTCCCTCTTTTGCTTAATGGTGTCAGCCAGTTCACAACGATGAAATAAGACTGCACACAGATAGACAAACACTATAGTATTGATAACGCCCATCTGATACACACTGGTGGACTTAAAGACAAACCCATTTGTGAAAAATCTGGACTTTATCAATGAATTACTTTGAAATCGAAGCTAGCTGACCAACTGCACCACAAATCGGCACCAGCCCGGAAAAACTTCTGACGTGCGAATAGTCGCATCAACCTTACGCGATATTCGCCTGTGGGCAGACAGAAGTCCCTACTGTTTACGACCTTATGGTTGATTAAGAGTTCATGGCAGTACACGTTGGGAAATGAAGGCTAGCTTTTTGACCTAACTATTGACGGCTGATCTTGTACTATTTGGAAAGACAAACCGCCAATGTAAACGCCTGACAAACCACTCAAGCGTAACAAGTTGCTGGTAGACTGTACGTGTCAGGCTGTTTTTCTGTGTGTAAACAACAGGGGATTCGGACAAACGTTGCCAATATATTTTAATGGGTGTATCTGATTTTCGCACGTTCTGTTCCACTTCTGATTCTCATGCTGCTTTAGTTTGCCATTTTCTCCGTTTACCCAATCAAAATATCCGTCTTCAAATCGATCGAGTTTTGCATAATTGATTAGTAAGTAATACTTAATGGTTCAACTGACAAGTTAACACTTGTTCTTTTCAGCCGGCCAAAAACTGATGATGATTTTGGTTAGTTTGTGTAAAGCACTCAGACGTTCTCGTCAACAACCAACTAGTCGGTGTTTATTCAGATCATGGAAGCGCGAGAAAAGATACAGCTTCTTGTCCCAAAACAGTAGACAGGATTTGAATTATGCAACAATGGATGAAATCTCAGTCTTGTGTTTGGATAACTACACGGATAAACTAGACTTATATAGTCAGAGATCCAAAGTGAAATGGAAATTTTTCATCCTTGATTACTCTTGCCTATCAGTTCTAATGAAATAAACGCAGCGTTTTCAGGAAGTATTAGCTTGCCGAATAGCACATCAACTGATCTACGTCAAATCACCCAGAATCAGCTCAGTGAAAACTACTCCAATCATTGATCGCACTGTAGCTGGCTCGTATATCTGTCAATCCAAACACTAGGTTTTCCGGGAACTGCTGATGTAGAGCCTCTACTCGACCTGCAGACCGTTTAGCTCGTGACCGCCACTTTCTTAGGCTAGGAGAACCCTGCAGCGATGCATCCATCGCACTTTTGTACTCACTGTACTGCCATAACTCATAAAATGCCCTGACAGAATACCTTTGTGCCTGCAAACCGTGGTTCCTTCACTCTGTGTCAGCTAAAGCAGTATCAAAATGATTTTCTGGTACTGTGGTCCAAACTGAACGGAGAATACCAATATGGTGTACACACAGTTGAATGAAATCTGTAACCGAAGACCCGAAACAGGGGGCCAAACTACACGGAAGGATGTTCTAATTTAACTGCATTTCCCAACACTACTGGCATTTTCTACGCAAATCGTTTAGCAGGCCAGTTACTGTAAGCGCATGCACACTTAACGGGCTTCAGTGCGAGGTTTCTTTTCTCCTAATTTGACCCGTTCGTATCACCACAGTAACATCATAGTTCGGAACACCATGAAATTATAGAGGAATGCCCTACGATCAACTAGGCTAACAGAATAATTAACATCGATTCACTAGGCAAACGTAGCGTTGTACCAGATACAAGAATTTCAATCGGGACATGCTAAAGTTTCAGCGAGACCTCTTGAGAAATATGGAGTTTGATGTAACCTGGAAGTAACCAGTTAACTTATCACCTAATACTACTCGTGACAGTAAAACCTACATGTTTTTGGATTACCATCGCACTCTCATATACAGAATAACTTTTCTTAGTGCTACATGTTTTATTTCCTAAGCTGACGGTGTAGCCATGTGAACAAAGATAAAACAACGAACGTGGACAGAATTTTGCGACTTTTCAATATGGCCGCTTCTGGACTGCTCGCTGTTTCGTGTTTTGGCGTTGTTCCTACTCCCCACTGGGAAAGCGAGTTCAGTAAGCTCTAGACTTTGCACATTGTTTATACAAGTAAACGTTTGTTAACGGGGTGAATGCGGCGTGATAGGTGATGTCGGAGTGTTCACAATAAAGGTTTGTTATGCGCCAGTGAAAGAATGCTGCCTAACAAATGGGCTGAACAGATTGGTCCTCACTGGTTTGGTTTGAATTAATTTTACTCTTGAAGATGTTCACAAATTGTTGAAACCTCTTCTCCTCTAAGTGGAGTTTATTTTAATGCTGATGACCTATACTGTCTCGGCGTCACGATACTGATGTAAAATCCAGAAGGAATTAGGCCTACAATAGTGAAACCGTCGACTGAAGTAAACTGATACAATTCTCCCAACTAACGTACTGCACGTTTTCGCCATTTAGGAATATTTGTCAATCATCTTGAGCAGAAATATACACGTCTCTTGGTGTAAGTGTGTCTGCAAAACAGAAGTCAACTTAATATAAGCAAGCGTAAGTATTAGACAGTATGAGACCTCTGAAATGATAGTTTGTCAAAAGGCATATAGAAACCTAGTCGCGGTTGCAATATATTTAGAACCACTATCTGTTCTGTCCAAAAGGCTACATTATCGTTTGCAACTACCACCAGACATTAGGCCTGTTCACCGATAACCCTGTTTCTTTTCGAGGTATTATAAAAGTGTTCCATTTTTATTGATGGTTAAGTAGCACCTTATCACTTTTCTCCGCAATATCGACCTTCTTCACTACTGTGGAACCAATTCAGCTTTTTGGCCGAATCGTTTGACAATACATATCACACGTAGGCGAACACCGGCAAACTTTTGCGATTAGCCACTTAAAACATGTACAGACGGGACCAAAATTGGAGGGGCTATGTATAATTTCATTTCTGTGCAGTGGACTTTCGAAAGAAATTACGGACGAATGACCGGCATGCCCTGTCACCCTTTCGTCTAGAATGACGTGTAGCCGGTGTCAAGCCACATGGTTAATTAAAAACCATTTCTGTCCAAAGAACGTCTACAAGTCATAAGTTAGTCGTTTCACACTTTTCAAAAAAAAACACGTAAACCATGTTGCCTAACATCAGTCAACAAGTATCACAGAGTATCTTCCAGCAAGGTTCGTAGCAAGTGAAGAAATCTTGAGCTTTAGCGCAATAGTATCCAACGTACCTGAAATGATTCAATAGGTTGTCGGATAACCCTAACTTGACCAAACTTTGTTGATCAAAATATTAGTATCCTCGCCATAGTGAGTGTAATGCGATTTGTTATCCCCTGTTATTCGTCCTAGTAACCACAAGTCGACATAATCCCACTAGACACAAGGTCATGTTAGATATCAGTGGCTTCAATGTGTGTAAAAGTTGAGGCGCTACTTAGAAAAGAACTAATCCAATTTTATCACGATCTTTGTGCTAGACTATTAGAACCGTTGACCCCGGAGGATATTTATTACTCGACAATGTATTTTCTTTTTGTATGTAAAGCTGGAGAAATGACACAGGATAAGCAATGGTTAACGAGTCAGTCTTCTTTAGTCACTCACAAGACGCTAATATTTCATATCTAACTGGTAGAAGTGCATGTCATGATATTGTTAAAAGTTATTTATTCTCGATCAGGACCAAGACTTTAAGAGTGATCGCAATAAACCCATGGATGTATATCTGATCAACTTTTAGCGTGCTTGAACACGGCGCATGCGTCAACCACGTCTTAGATGAGACAACAGATGTGAAAATACTACTCTGGTCGGGGTCGGAGAGCTACCTAGATGGTTCGAAAATCCACAGCTGGATAGGTGGTCGGTTTGACTTCAAACGGACGTGGTTATTAAAAGTCCGATAGTTCCAATTTCGCACTTCTACGGAAATTAACCTTGAGCAGATTCATTTATAGGCTGCACATTAAATTTCGAACAGGTGTTCCTGAACACGCCGAAAATCAACCAAGAATTTTACTCTCAAGGCCACCATACAGTCTTTAGGTTGCCTTCAAATTTTCAAGAATCAAGATCACGACTTGTGCTAGACCACTCAAAAAGTATTTTTAAAATAATGTTTCTAACCTAATTGTTTAAGTATGAAGAGATTAGGTTTATTCAACTACGAACAGATCCAGCGTCTTCTATTGTGATTAGAGGCGTTTGTCATATGAAAACCTCAGGAACACTCTGTAAACTTATCTAACAAATAAAGTCAGTACGGACAGCCCTACTGCTTAGAGTTGCCATTGACATGGTGTTTAAAAGACAATCGCGTTAAGTCACAAAGGTCAAAAATTATCGACCAGAAATTGCTTGGAACGGATGGAATTTGACTATTTCATTGGCAAAATATTCCATTGAATAATAGTGTATTATCACTTACTACGTTACAAGCTCAGGTAAAGTAGTCTTTTCTTTAAGGAACCCAACTGTTAGGTAAGCTGGTTTATAGTTCCTATCCAAACCTGGTCATGAGTGGTTGCTGCCTGTTTCCTTACAAATGTGTAAATGTGATAGGGTCTGCGTTTACATGGCAAACCCAAAGGATGCTTAAAAACGAAGAGAAACTAGTCCACACACTTTAGGTGACTTGAGAAAACGAAAATGTATGCCTCCTGCATACAGAAATGTAGCTGTAGTCACTCTCGACAACTTCCTTGGTACAAATGGACAAAAACTAACTCCTTACTGTCATGATGTACGCACGGTGGACATCAAACGGTCTCTGAAGTACTCTGGTAAAACCGACCGAGAAAATATTACGTCCTCTTACATTTTTAACAACGGGCGGATGGTGAATCACAGTATGGTTACATGTATACAGTTCGTACATAAGGATTCAGCATAATTCCCACAAT
The DNA here is from genome assembly GCA_013368495.1 of Paragonimus heterotremus. Lineage (NCBI taxonomy): Eukaryota > Metazoa > Platyhelminthes > Trematoda > Plagiorchiida > Troglotrematidae > Paragonimus > Paragonimus heterotremus. The sequence continues at coordinate 45,620 of LUCH01003302.1, read as the reverse complement.
TGCCTTCAGACCAATACCTATATTATGGTGCACTTTATCTGCTCAAAAGTAGGACTGCTGTCGCTCGATCGTCGCTCTACTTTCTCTTCGATCTTCCGCTTTGAAGTAAGTACAAAATTCACATTTTGTTCCTACTAAACGCGCATGAACGAGTTCTGACGGTTAACTGAACCTGACCTCTGGTTTCCGTGAACCAATTTTGTTGTTTATTACTCCCAATGCTTGGTGTAAGTCTACAAGAAAATACCATAATTGATTGTTCAACTAAAAATCACAGATAACATTTTCTACTTTATCTTTTCATCTTAAGATGAAACTAACTTACCGTACAGTCACATTTAGTGAATAAGTCAATGATTACGGCCTTTCAAAAGTTTGAAATCATCAGTCCCAAAGAAGTACCTTAATCTTATTTGCCTGTTACTTCTACTGAGCATTTTCGTTGCATGTGAGATAGCCCACTGACTCGATAGACTGTTGATTGTTTGTACAGATTCCCCGAAATAATTGGGTAAAACTTTTTCGAAACACTGAACACCTGTTGCAGATTAACTATGACAGCACATTCACAGTAACAAACCTGCCAGCCCATCTGAACACGACAATTAGATGAAGAAAATAATGATCTTAGTTAAATATGACTCACATTTTTTAGGGGGGTTGGGGTCCCAATTTATATCCAAAATATTCCCGTTGTCGTGACCTGGCCAAACATGGACCGGAGAGGAGTGGAAAATTCTTCGTTTTGTACCAGTGCGTTCAGGGATCGGATCAACTTCGATCTCGTCTGGGTTTAAATTCAAGTTGACGGTAGTCTGACCGTCTCTAACAAGACCATCTAACGTGGGTGCACTTCTTTGTTCGCGACCCAAGTTGCGTAATTGTGCGCCAATTGTGTGTAGAATCGGAATGGTAAAGGCCAGTGTAAACACGCAAAGCTGCAGTCTAACCACGTGCGCCTTCAAATACATGGTTTGATTAAACGACTTCTGATAGATCCCACTGGGAAATTTCTAACTCCGGTTGCGCTGAACATTGTCTAATTCATACATGTAACTAAAACGACAGAAGGCAAGTTCAAATCCACAGACTGCACTCATCCGATAGTAATATTCAGTTAGTACGGTTCAACTTCCAAGTCACGAAGTGTTTGCGTTTCGTGAGTCTGATGCGTTGCACTGCTTCTGTCGAACCAATCATATGGTGACTGATGTTCTTGCATTCCACCCCCATCACTACCCCCTTCCCTTAGCTACGCTGACGAGCCCACAAGATGTTCTGATCGTGTGAGACAGTGTCGACAGTATTCACGAGCGGGGGTGATTGGTGGATAGGGCGTGAAGTCGGTAGCAGCCAGTCTACATACCATGTGATGTTTTATGTAACCCACCAGTTCGACCAATGAATGTTTGTTGAGTTTCATGCAAACAGACGTACGGACAGTTAACAAGGTTCCCGGTTAGCTGTAAGTAAACGGTTTCCACGAGCAGCTATTTCCAACATCCTACGGATTTCACGATTCAAACAGTTTAACAGAGGCCAGGCGATAAACTTCTATCGTGTTTCATAATAGCATTGATGTCCAACTGACACACTGCTGAAGAAACACACGGAATCCATCCAGAACTAAAAGTAGCTACACAGAATAATAGTTAGTACCTTCTCACAGCAGGTTTTAAACAAACAGTGGTGGTCAGTAACTGCTTTGTAAACTTCATCGTCATTTAATTACAGCTATACGCAGTTAATTAATATTAACAGACAGATATTATATAGCAGGCTTTAACAAGAGCCAAAAACGAGTGTAGTGTCTCTTTTTGAAAGAAGATAGCTGAAAATTTTAAGAAAGTAGGATTGATGTGAGCAATTGTGAGTGATATTTTATTCACACCAATCGAAATCCTCTACTACTTCACGATAAGCAAAATATCACCGAAACAAATGTAATGATGTTGGTGATTTTAAGTTGATGCGGAATTTTAACCGTGGGCTCACCAATGGGAAATAACAGTACACTTACTGCTCGAATAGGTGCGTCACGTTCCAACTGGCCGAACCTCTCTTGTGTGTAAACATAGTGCAATTCGGTTTAATTGGTCACCGGTATACACGACTTGAACCTAATGCCTGCAATCAACCCCAGCGTCATTGATCCAATTCTTGTAGCATACAAGCAAATAATTTGAGGTGAACATCACCCACACTGAATCTCAACCCTCGTATTCAGATTAGCCTTTAAGATAACCCACTTTGGAAATGTGCTACCCGAAAGATTTACCTGAAATGTGAGTGGTGAAATGTGAGTGGTGCTAAATTCGAAATGATTTATATCCCCAAACTTCTACTAAGAAGTAACTGGCACTTAAGCATGGCTGCATGTGATTACAAAGAACTAGCTTCCAGACCAATTCACGGTTAAGTAATCCCTTTGAAAATATGACGAAAGACACCGTAGAAAATAATACTTATGATTATGATGGCGAAGTTACTCCTTCTCTTCAAGTTTGTATCATACCGTTCAGTGGGCGTCTTAAAAGGTTTGTGTTTCATATTAAACATTCATTAAGGAAACAACTGCAAGTAAAATCTTTCTTCGGTTCAAATGGACATATATTTTTCTCTTAGTAAGGGTAGATTTGAAAAATATACTCTGGTAAACTGAATTCCATTATATTTATATCGTGTTTGCAGATGATGATCTCTTACAAGTTGGGTTGTAGCTGACAATAAGTTTCTCTACCTGTTAGCATGACAGCCTTTAGTTGAACGAATATCGTTTTGTTAACTGAATCACACTACAGTATATCGGTATCCAAATAAACAGCTTACCATCGTTTCGTCCAGTTTACAGCTAGTACATCAAATTTCACGAAACTGCCAATACGGTTGCAAATCATAATACTACATTCATGTCAGCCAGAGTTAAGATGGAAGAAATTGAACAGTGTCAAACCGTCGGTTTTGTTAAGCCTGAAATATGAATTATTCGGTTTGCATTCTGCTTCAATAAAACACAATACTGGAGTGTCTGGTTACTTTAAGCCCTCATACATGTCGATTTGTACAGTTGTATGAATATAGACGTCGTTATGAACGTCCAATACTACACATTGGCAAACGGACAAAACGGTTAACCGGTGAGTAGTTATGTTTACCATAAGATTGTCAGGATAATCTTTACTCCTGTGATTTTGTTAATGGTATTGATATGTTACATTTAAAACGGTATCTGAAAGCAACACTGAAGAAAACGGATCTTCTTTCAGTTTGAAATCGAAATTTGTATGCATGATGACAATAGTTGACTTCATAGCCGAAATGAAAAGAGTATGGCTTAAAATTTAGCCAGAAAACATAATGCGTAATTAAAATCCAACCTCGTGATTTCATCAAAGTCTAGTCAACAGTAAACTGGTGCAGAGGGATTAAAACCACCACAATCTGAGCTTCACAATTTTCCTCTATGAAACACTCTTTTCATATTTCTGAAACGAACTAGGTAAGTAGTAGATATTTTCAACCATAAGGGTAGGTTAACAAAAGTCGTTAGATGCGGCCAGTTCAACTTCTTGCAATAAATTTTTATGAATCTTTCAATGCAAAATACACACTTTTTGTCAATCCGTAAATGATAAGATAAGTAATTTCAACGTAAGTTGATTCGCAACCATATCCTCTGTCCGCATGTGATGAAGAAAATTTCGCTCTAGTTTGTCATTGAACAAATAAGGACAACATCCTGTTCCGTCCTGGAAAAAATGTAGTGGAATGCGTCAAACTTCCATAACTCACCAACTAACTCAAGTGTATGTCTAACCACCACCCCCCACCAACCACCACCACAAGTGACGTATATTAGACTGGTGACCGAAGGCAACAGGGCTTCAAATGTCCACTCAAACTGTAGACGGTTAAAACCCAGGAGGGTCGTGATGTGATTGTTTGTGAGTGAGCATCATAAAATATAGAAACCGAACCATTTTGGCTCTTGTTAAACATATTTATGTGATTATATTATACAAATAAACAAAGCCCATCAAGTGCCATGAATTTTAACTGTTTAGAACAGACTAATTCCAGAAATTTGAAATCGAGGAAGCTGTGACGGATGATATTTTAAAAAAATATTGGGTTTTAGTTTGTGGAAACATCACTGTTAGGCCTTGTGTTAGTGGAGCCGTTATTAATGACTAACGGTTAAAAAGCCGCATGAAATTTGTTGATCGACTGTTGATATTTGCGCATCGACTCGTGTTCATCGAATAGGCCACTGAGCATTAGGATAACTGTACGGGGACCACACGCTCCTGTATGTCATACTGAGATTAGACCGGGTTTAACTTTTTATTGGGAGTATGTATTAAAAACACCCTACCACTTCCCCATATGCGGCATATTGTACTTATCTTGATCTGTACTCAAACGTTTCCTTCGGGGAACGTTCCTCGGGATGTATATTTTTGAACTGGTAAAGTAACAGGATGGATGACACCGTTGTTGTTCTTTCGGTTCATCCTGCCAGGGTTTCAAGAATTTATCTCCTGGCCTTATGGTTCCATGAGTCATCCTTACCGGTTCCGGACAAAGAGGGGTCACCTGGGCTATACGCTGACACAGTACTGGCGCCATTGCTGTCAATTCTTGTTTTGAGTTGGCAGGTCTACAAGCGTGTGCGTGATCATACTGTTATTCACACAAGAAAGTAAATAGGCAAAGAAACAATATGAACAATCCGGTAGCCGACCATTGCCAGGTTTTTAGAAACATCGCAAATCAATATACCAGAATAATCAATATGTTTTCGTGAAAGTGAACTAGTCGAACTCAGACTAACCAAACGTAATGATCGGTTATTCTTGACTGTTAAATCTGTTTAGGATTCTCCACATGAAACTCATAGTAAACGTTTGAGTTATCTATTGATCTCGAATTAACAATTCCGATTTCATTGGATCTGGCTGCCTACTAACAACTTTTGCTGGTCGTGTGCGCGGTTACAACAAACTTCAATAAATGCCGGATAAAATGTAACTCAAGCACGGAATTCAATTGTGTTGTTACTCAAGCCGATGTTAGGAGTAATGAACACAAAGACACTTCGACTATCTTGCAGTCACGTGTCATATGGTTCTGATCAACAGAACGACACCATACTGTTAACAGTAATCTTGAGAATACAAAAGTTTTCTGTCCGTGAGTATTAACGACGTGAACCTTGCTTTAAACTACTCTACTCGAACGCCAGCTTACAAGTGTTTGTCAGTTCATTTAGATTAACACAGCACTTGATTTGAAATCTGAAGACTGGGAACACTTTTTGGTGACCTTAACAGGCTTCAAAACTGATAACGCCGGCAATGTAACAGCAGTTTATTTTGCCATGTTCACTTTTGTAGGAGAAACAGTCCAGCGCCGCACTGTGTTGTGCAGTATGTCCGTAAGAAGTCGCACGGGTATGTCAAGTAGCAGTTGAGTCGTGGACCAACTACCAGACAGTCCACTAGGATTCACATTAGACCTGCTTACGGCTTTCAACCGTAGATAGAAACCAGATAGGCATGTCAAGCGTCACTATGCCGCAATGTGAAATGTAGACGAGGGTGAACAGATTCCAGGTGTGTTTGTATGTTTCTGAGGCAGAATGAGAGTATGCCTATATTTGCAGGTGACTAGTCAGAAGATAAACCAAGGAGAAAGGCTAGAACGACGTGTTCCAAGCTTTCAACATAGACCGTCGAGCCTGTGCTGACGCCACGCAGGTGCACGAATATTAGCGCCCGAAAGAGAACGGACATGACATGCCGCGATGAATGCCAAGCGGCAATCACGATACCAACCTATGAGAGGAAAACGAAGACAACGAGAGAGAAAGATGACGTAGATAGCAGGGAGACGAGCAAAGTCAAATTTGATGAGCAGATTCATATATCTTTTCAAAAATGGAATACATTTATGTATTTCTCGCTGATTTCATTGAGAGATAGATTTCTAACAATGAACACTTGCATGCTCCACAAAACTTTTAAAAAATAGTTTCACACAAAACCTCATTTTTAAAGTGAAGGGAAGCCTTAGAACATTTCACTAATGGATCATACTGTGAATGAGATTCTCATCAACTGATGATAATTCGTAGAAATGTGAAATATTTTCATATCAAGGGCGCAGTGCACTGTTTAAGTTAGAAAATATATTTGTTAGAACTGTGTTAGGACAGTTCTTATAAAAAAAAATATTAAGTTTTGGAATATCCCTACTACTGGATTTTTACTTTTCCCCCTACACTGAGGTAATCAGACTTCTCTACTCTTGATGTTTTTTCGATAAAAATGGTTTACACGGCGGTATAATCCCGTCAGAAATGTGGACAAGAAGTACAGACAACTGGCACTTCCAAAGATTCTTTTCATAGGTTAATATGTTTAAATTTGGAAAAATGGGACCAATCTTGTCTGCAGTTTCATGTCAGGTGCTAGAAAGTAAATGTAGACTACTTAATTCGAACATTTGTCTCCTGTTATGGCATTTTGACCACTCACCATGTACGTTTCGAAAGTGCTACTCCTGTCTCGTAGAAACGGGGTTTATTAGGTATGTTAATGAATCGCACCAGAAGCATTTGCATTGGGAATGCAGTTCAGGAACTAAAATCATTATCATAGAATACGTTGGAGCAGACTGGTTAAATTAAACCACTTACTAAGCAGTTCCCACCTTCTCGAATTCAAGAATTCGACCTGAGACAGTCTCCAAAAGCCTACGTCCTCTCGTCTTCCATATAAATACTACTATATGTGTAAATTACTTCCGTGTCCTCCTGTTAGTTCAGTCGCAAGAACACAAGACGTCTTTTATTAAATGTCTGTCCCTTAGCCTTCCAGATCTGGAAGCAGCGCATGAAATAACCCTTGCTGAAGTCGGTCATGTCTACTGTTTTTTTTTTCATTACTAACTTATACGCAAAGCATCTCAGACAGTTGTAAACAACGGTCAGAACGCTCACTAGCGAATTGATTAAACAGCGAGAATCGCAAAATAGTGTTCCACAGCCCTGAGAAAACGGTGAATGAGCAGATCCGGAGAAAAACATGTCAGTGATGAATAGGTCGTTTCTGTGCTTAGCCCACACCGCTACTCTAACGTGTTTATCGTCATAAGTGTTTTGGGAAGTACCCACTGGCCAGATTTCCGTTGATTTGCTTTAAACAGGATAGATTATCATATTTGATACAGGGCACCGTCATCCGAGAAAGAAATAAAACCTATTAGGAACCAGTAATGAGGTCCCTATGAAAAGCTGAAAGACTGCCCAATAATCTGCATATCGTTCTATCACGCACTGTTCTATACGACTTACTTCGCTCGGTAAATTAACTTAAGATGGTGCACACCACAACGGTGAGAAGCTAACTGATACCCACCCATTCTGTATTTTGACAAACGACACAGAGGACAGCTTCACACTCACGGCGGTCGATCGGCTTCACCTTTTAGAAAAAGTCGTAATTCAGGCAAAATTACGCGAAGCAGCCATAAGAAATCCAGTGAGTCTACATACACTTAGATAAACCCCGTTGATCGATTGTTAATCTGAGGATGTCCCAGACATATGTGACTAGTGGAAGTATGTTTGTTCTTATACAGCAAGTCTCAAAATTTACCGCGTACAAAATGCAACAACCTGACTTTTGAACGACAAAGTGTAATCTTCTGAAAGACCAACAAAAATTAGCAAAGTTCGTGTTGTGCTGTCGGATATTTCCAGAAAGTTCTCACCTTCAAGTACGAACGACGTTAGCCAGGGAATGCTTTTGAGTCCGCTTGATCGAGATAAGTACAAGGTACTATAACTGCGGTTTCCAAATAACTGTCTGCGCTTCACCTCTAAGACCAAAATTTGCAAAAAGGAAGAGGTCACATCTGTGGAAACTGATTAACAAAAGATGAATGACAAAGGTTTGATGATGACAACATTCGGTTTGTAAGTGCAGACTCACTGCTCACAAACATTGCAAACGAAACAATTAGTTTTTAGTCAAATATTGCGCCTTACTCTAAATGACCTTGAGATATGAGGAGGGCAGTAAAATGACCGGCAAAGGGTAGAGCGATATGCCACCCAGAAGATCTATCACTTGCGGTAAATAGTTGTTCAGGGTATATTTTAGTGAAGGATTCGTATCAACTAAACATGAGCCCTAATTCGACACCTCGGGATGCCGTTTATAACGATTCAATCCATCACAAGCATAGTAACGTATCCCTGCTTAAAATAAACACTTTTCTGCATAGAATAGCTTTACCTGATAGTACGAATAGTTGCTGTTTGAAAACCGCATTCAGACTATCTCTAAATGATGAACCTAACAAGAATGGCACTGGTCGTGGGGTATCACTCTAAGAGTCAGCATCGCGAATCATTATGAACTCCACCAGTAATTTTTCAAAGATATTTTGATTGGTTTTCGCGATGTTCCCGTGTTAGACTGACCAATCATTACTTCTCATCTAGCCGACCTACTTGATGGGCACTATACATGATTGCCAAGATCTGTAGTTTCACTGTGCAAATGGGGAATAATTTTGGACGAGACTGGAATGACTTTAAACTAATTCCTCTTGAATCACTCCTTTAGAATCGCCGTAGAACAGTGTGTGGATGTCATGAGACAACATACACATACTATTTATTACCACTTTTCTACAATGCGTTTCACCCATAACGCGCAGAGAATACAGAGTTTTCTACTTTCATTTATCGTGTACTGCTGTATAACGGGTTGTAATGCGTTAAAATGTACACCGTGGGTTTTAGACTAAGTGAGATATTCTCACTTATTGCTTCGATACTTATCACCTAAGTTTCATACTGAAACGTTCGAACCGCGTGGATCTTTGGTAACACTTTTTTTTTTCTCCTTAAGTCTAATTTACGTTTATAATGCGATTGTAAAGAACCCGTATAATTTGCTTTGCAGAACCCTATCAATTCAAATATGATATCCAGTAGATAAAACGATTTTGAGAGTCTGGGCATAAAATGTAGCGAAGATTTTGTCATGTGTGTATAACATAGTGTGTCTCGTAACCCTGCTCATCTTCTTCCAAGCAGCAGTGTCTTTTTGTAAACAAAAACAACCATATGGTCCCTAAGCTTCCAGAATTTCTAATGCAAACGATCAAAATGTCGACTGAAAACAAAAAGCTCATCTCAAGCCTATACAGGTGGTATGATTAAGTTGGACACATTTGAGGAAAATGATAAGGACTGTTCAACGGATTATGACAATCTATTATCTGCGGAAAGCTAAAATCGTGCATGATAAGCTTGTACGGTTCTACTGCAGACAGGTGTGCGGTAATTTGAACGAGTGACCTGATGGCATACAACCACATTTCCGATGTTCCGCTTATTTGGAATACCGCTCTTCTAAGATACTTTTCTAATCGGCTGTTAGCCAGTACCTAAATCTAATTCTCAAGAAAACATTTGTTAGTGATATGCTAATGCAATGGCTTCCTAATCTACTTTAGTAGGAGAGTCGACACAACTAAGTTAAAACACAACCTACCTCTTCTAAAATGAAGCACTGTCATGCTTTGGCTTTCATTCACTTTATCAATGAGATAAATCCTAGTCCATTTCAGAACTACACTCAACTGCTAACAATTTTCCCGGTCAAAGTTGCTGCAGCGATATTATTTTTTGTCACTTATTGTTAGATCAGTATCACTCAGATGGTTTTGTTCTGGATGGTAAGCAGAAAACAGAAACAGTTGGACCATGTTTTGAAAAGGCAACCGTTAGGTTGTTGCTCGTTAAATGGAGACTTGAGTCAGTACACAACGAAGATCAACCACACTTTAGTGTAGTATTTACATACTTGTAAGCATTTTAGGAGGCATCCTCCGCAAAATTCCAACCGCAACTAAATAGTTCTCTACCTTCGGTTATAGCTCTAACACTTGAACGTAATAATAAGCTAAACTGTAAATGTCACAAGAGTTGTTTTCATAAGTACTATTATCTTATATATTAAAATTCAAAGGTCTATCATGACCAAAAGAAAGGTAGCTGGCAAGGGGTTAGAAAATACTGATATATTAGTATTACTTGTAGGACGAATGTTAGCTTATGTGGAATTCGTCCCACCTGCGGTCCAAATTCTTTGAAAGGGTTATTAAAACTCTACACCGCAAATGCCTTTGGTGTTCCGTAAAAATTGAAGACAGCCCTCTCTATTTTTAACATCCTTAAGCAGCAATGCAGTCGAAGGAACTAAAATTGGTAATTGACTGAGTGACATTATTGTAACATGCAAGCCAGCTGTCTTTATTCTGGTTGTCCGTCAAACTTTCGGACCAACTGTGGGGCAACGTGGAGACACCGGGGGACAGTGTTCTTCCAAAGTAGAGGTTTCAACAACGGTCCTGTAAAAAGAAACAACAAGAAACAAGCAGGGGCTAAAGGCACTGTAAGCCATGCACACGACTTACACAAAACGAAGACTAAAACGGCGCCAGCAAAACAGCAGCATGCTCTGTCACACAAATCAAATTCAACTCCTGCGCGCCTGCTAGTTTTGATCGCACATTACAGTATCTTTTTATACCAAAAAGAGGACGTATTCGCATTCGTGTTCACCCTGACTCTATTTGCTACAGTGAAATATTTAAAAATACAGTTTCCGGTTGTAAATAGAGTTAAGATTTGTGTAGAAACGGTGCTCATTACATTTTCAGTCTATTCAGACTGACTAGTGATGATAAATTACTTGATTAAATACGATGCAAACGCGCCAATAGGAACTGCACCTATGGCACTTGTCGCTCTGATACTTACCGTTAATTACAAGCAAAACTAATCTTTTCTCAAAGCACGTTGTGTTGTCACTTCCTCATTAAACTATCAAACTGTAGAAATCGGCAAACTATGTTTAAGAATTCCCGAAAGGGTTCAGAAAACATCATGCACTGCAAACACTTTATTATGGAAACCGACATATTCCGCCTACAAACTGGCCACCAAAATTTTGTCGGACTGCACCAAATGGACGTCCGACTGCTTAGGTCATTTATTAGTGGTAAAATGAACGCTTATTCCGGTTCCAGACATCCACTTATAGTTTCCTACACTCAAAACCAGTGATGAGTCTGTTCCCACATCCTGAAAATTAGGGAGGCTACCATCAGTAGAAGTACTCAGAGTACTCAATACTGACTGTTCTACCACAGTAATGTTAACACTTTCGCCATTTAAATTTAAGGCCTGCACAGTAGTGACGAAGCATGGTTGATGTAGACCGATATATCGATCAGACTGGAGAGAGGTAAAATGTGGGTTGATTTGTGACATTTAATGATAGCTTGTACGGTTCGTTACTTTCCGTCTTTAACCTGGTTGAATAGTGTGAGTTCACTTTCGATCCTGTCGCTGTATGGACAAAGTAGGTCTAAGGTATAACCGAACTGCTGTTTAAGATAAACTACAGAAGTGACTAAACTTAGTCCAACAGCCTTAGTAAGGTTGTATTTTTCTATCCCTGTGTGTTACCTGACGAAGAAGCATTCTCTCGGTAGTTTGCTCATGCTTCCGGTTTTCATCAGGTAAGCGCACTTGTTTAATAATGTCCTGGTTTGGGTGCTTTCCGTTCTTAGTTCCAATTTGACAGTCTTCTTGCAGTACAACCGATATGGCTTGTCCCTCCGGAACAATCGAATAAGTTTACATTAAGTAATGAGGGCCGAACTAATAGTTTCTTTGTTGTAAAACAGATAAACTACAGATGAAAGAAAACTGAATATGTATGTGGCTTAAGTACTAGTGAGTGCTAGGTTGAATCTAATTGTTAGTCATTTTAAAGCATTGTGACATTCTGGTAAAGTTCAGACAAGCTACTGTCTTCCATTCCTTTTGTTCATCATGTTCCTCGTGACATTCTAATCAGATTTACAAACATTTTGTGAGCAAATATCATTAACAAGAACATCTCCTGCAATTGTGAAAAGATGATCAGGCTAGTCACAGTGCAACCGATGTTTCCGTAAACTTCTTACACACTCTACTCTGCAAGAAATGTCTCATAGACTTTTCTGTACCTTTTGGAAAAATCATCGGCATATTTTTGCAGAATGTATTCACTGCAGTCTGTCCCACTACATTTAGTATTGTATACCGTCAATAGGTTCGGCAAAACAAATGGGAATGTAAACCTTGGAGGTTTATGGCTACATCCACACAACAGGTACGGGAGCAATACTGTGAAGGCATAAGCGGCTACACGCACGTAATCGATCTGATGCCTGGTAAAAACGATAATCATTTATCCCAGTTAGTTGTCCCCATTCATTTACACTACACCATTCAATTTGCCCTGTCATGGGTGTTTAATGAATTTAAGGTTTACTGTAATCCAGTAAGGACAGCCTGCACTAAATGGCAGTGGAACGTCTAATCTCATGTGCTATGAAACCTATTCAGACATCTGTTTCAGTAACGATCACATTGAAACTCCAGTCAGACGAGACGCTTGTACCATGGGCCATAAGTGATAGCTAATGAGGAATTAGCATACATCGCAGACGTTAAGCTGACTAGCTTACAAGCAAGCCTTGGCTTTGTAGGCTTTCATTAGCATTCTACATACTCCTTTGGACCACACTTCCAGCGTTAGTCGGATCTCTTTTCCCGTAAAATAATAAATTGTGAAAATAGCCCGTGGGAAGAATCGTGTCCAACGTCTAACAAGTCGCTTTTACCTGACATCGTTATTCATAAAAATGCCTCCAGCTTGGCGTTTGAGACAAATTAAAACATTTGAAACTGTTTAGTATAACCGAAGCGAAATAACATCTGAACAATTACAGCCTAAAACTTTAGTGTTCACGTCAGTGACTAGTCGAGCTGGAAACGAAATGATTGTAATTCGATTTTCCTCTTCGGCCTCGATCATTATTCATAAAATTTCACAAAATATACCAAGTATTACTACTGCTGTCACAAAGTAATTCATTACACCAACAAAAACCGTTTGCCGGCTATAAATTAGGCAGTTTTGTATCGTGTCGTAATAAAGTTTTGTTTGGTAATGTCTGTCTCACAAATTAGACTGAAAGTGCCAGCTGTAAAATAACATCAGTTTCCCTTCCCCAAAATACGTTTTCGCACAGAACACCGGTCTCAATACGTTACGGTCATTAGCCAGAGTCCTATATGCGGAATATATTTTGGCAAATACAGACCGCACTAGCTCCTAGCCAGTATCGGATATCATGATGATGGACGGCAAATGTAGTCGTTGGATTGCTATTCACATTGTTAACGTTCGTCATTCTGGCGCCATTGGAAATGTTTGGGCGTAACCGCAGTTCTGTCCAATCATTTGATGAAGATGACATAAAAGTATATCTACTATGTCAAACTATGTGTTTTTGCATGCATACATGCGTGTACTATCAAATTAACCCGTCAATAACGTCAAATATGTAAATGTGTGACTCCATCTGGGATATATGAAACTGAGGCATTTTAATTGTGTTGGAAAAATGCATAAGTTTCAAAGAGGGCATCCGTTGGAAAATATTCATATCAAATACTGCAATTATCTGCACAACATTGTCGAATGCACAAAGACGTTCGGTCAGGATCAAATCTTGCTCGCGATATGTCCATCTTGTGAACGCTAAGGAAGTTAAATTTGAACCTGTTGTTTGGTGAAACAGAAAATATATTCAGCTTCAAACTGCAATTAACTGGTGCCACGTACATTGCCACATGGATCTAAATAACCTTACGCTGCTAAGCAAGAGGGCATTTTACTCACCAACTCACGTTAAGTTGGCGAAACTCTGTCCAAAATGAATCAGTACTACCCAACAAAAGTACAAAAAGTACAAGTGTAACACCCAATCCATCTGCTCCGATTATCCAATCACTTTAAAATATGTGAAACTTTTGCTTCGTTACCAAACTAGTCGACAAATCCAAACTGACAAGCTGACCGTTTTTGGATTCTATGCTTTTCTGCTGTTATTTGTCCTTATTCGTTCAAGTGTATGGGTAACCATTGTGTTGATCCCATGTACAAGGTCATAAAAAACACATGCTTGGCATCTGTGGTTACAGTTCGTGCAACCTAGCGTCCGACAAATTGGTTGTCACTAGCGCTGTATTGATAGTTTACTCAAACTACCAAATGAAATGATAATTTGTTATTAAACATTATTTCACTAAGAAACCACTGTGGCGCTATGTCCAGATGTGACAGGACCGTAATTTTTAACACCGCAACCTTGAAATTTCAAATGTCATGTGTATTACAAAGAGGTGAACCCATTTGCTCCAATTCACGGAGGACTGTATAGTGAGAAGGGCTTTGTGTGCTTTAAGCAGAGAATGTAGACGACCCAAACAATTTAAGAATAAACAGGGTGAAAGTTTTACCCAGGACAAACGAAATTACGTACTCGGAGTCATGGTAAACTTTCCTGTCGCATACACAGTTGTGTGTATACAACATTAACAGCTTGCTTTTGATGAATAACGCTCGCTGACTGTTGGCGACTTAGAGTTCTAACCATACAAAACACTGTGAGGGTTGTGTGAGTCAGAAATAACTGCCGGATTTTAACAGATTTTTGAACGATCGAAGAAGGTGGATTTCTTAACGCGGAAGTCACATTCGAAGCAAACAGTACCAACAAATATTTCACCCTAGTGAGAATATTTGCCCTACGGATGGACTTCGTTAGACGATTCATCGGAAAGTTTACCTTGCTGTCGGTAGTGTCAGTAACCTTGCCGCTTTTGAATGGTAAGGCACGAAAACATTACTCTCAATAGTTGAGCATAAGACCGATCTGTTTTTGACCATTGTGGATAATAATGACCTTACTCAGGTGACTAGTTATCATCAGTGCTTCCGAAAAACATCTTCTGAGTTTCATCTGCTCCGCATATTCTCTGGGCCCTGCCGCAAAGTTTTAAGTACACCAAACTACTAACGGAAACAGACAAACATTCTAAATTCCGATTCAAACTGCAGTAGACCATTTGTCCTTAAGACTTCCGGCGATAGCTACATCAGGATCTGGAAGACTAGTTATGCATTACAGTTTGTACCTCACAGTAAGAATAAGGGAAACAGTTGGAGAAAATGAGAAAAAGCGATAAAAACTTGTTGTCAGCCATGGCAAATCAAACATTATCATTGAAATGCTCGTTAACGTTAGCTATAGCAAAATTGTCATAGACTATCCCACGCAAGCCCCTTGGAAAAGATTTCCACTAGCCTACGTTCTGAATGATTATCTCTCACCAAACTGTCTACTACTTTGAGGCAAACATTTCCCGATGAGAACCGACGCTTTGTACACATACAGTAATAAAATATTTACGATATCCGACTGAACAAAAATTGGACATTCACCAACTAAATTAAAACAGAATCCTCAGCTATTATTCTGTCCAGTCATGAGCCCTAGACATTCTGACAAAACAACCCAGTCCCAGAATGTCGATGATGTTTACATAACAGCAAGTCAGCAATCCAGTTGTACTGCAGGAAATCATCTGACTGGATTGGATATGTCAGGACCTTATCGTGGGAATTATTGTGAACTCGAGCCATTGGTTTTCATTTCTTCATTGGTGTCTATGCACAAGGCATGCAACATACAAGGTTTTATTCCTGAATGACAACTTCCGTGTGAACAAACGGTGGTAACAAATAAAGACTTCTGCTTTCATTTATATGTACCAACTCCCAGTCACTTATCTGTCATCAAACATCAACAAACTACTTCAGTGGTTTATATTGTTTCAACTCCATCAGAATTCCCGGTAGTTAAGTCACTGGGCTGAGTTATTAACACAGTTGCTGGCCCCACTCAAAGTGACCCGGAAATCTTAACGCTACTTGCAAGCAAATGGGCCTGCATATTTGCATTTAAAAATTCAGTTATGCCTACTGGAAAGTCAACAGCGCAGCGATCAACACGGTCGCCCCAAGAGATTCTGGCATAGATTTAGAATCCTGGCAGTGTTAGAGATAAACATAACCTAAGAACTTTAACAAAAATAAACACAAACCTTGTGCTTCTTCGTGAATTTGTAAGACTGTAAATTTTGCCCAAATGGACGGTACTGGCCCAAAGGGACGATTTTGCTAAAATAGACTACAAGAAGACGGTAGAGGAGCACCTCGCAGCTTGGACTGTGAAGATCTAGAGTTTCTCAAGTAAGTTTTAGCCCAATTTTTGTATGACAATTAGGTTGCATCCTCCTAAACAGTCGTTCAGACATTTATTTCATATCAAGATTTATACTGACTTCTATTGAATATACTTAAGTGTCATTGTTTTGGTTGTAGTGTACAGATGTAGCAAAAAAACCGGCCATTTTTACTGATTGTTCGTTACACCCGCGGACCAACCTTCCGAAGTAGGGAGTTCCAGCAATAGTCCTGTAAAAGGAAACAAAACAAACTACCATGAGTCACTAGTCCAGTAAGCCACGCACGCGACTTACACAAACGGAGGCTAAAACGGTACCAACAACACAGCAGCATGCTCTGTTGCACAGTTCACATCCAATCCTTGCGCGCTTGCTAGTTTTGATTGCAAGTTACGCAAGCGGTGCACGTTTTGTACAAAAGGACAATGACGCTGTGTCTACAAAGCTGAAGGGTCATAAGTTGAAGAAGTTTGGAAAACAATGCCCTGAGGTACTAAACCTACGGACACTTTCAATTATGTTCTCTCACTTCTCCGTTATGCATTGTGAGCTACGCAAGCGTTTGACGATTCTAGACTGTTGTGATCAATCGACAGTGGCCAGCAAGCCAGATCCTCCACCGATATGCAAAACAAACTACATTAACCTAAGATCTAACGGTTTCCTTAACTGTCTAGCTTAACTCTTGCAATTCGAAAATCCCACCCTAAATTACAGAGCTTAGATAATAATTAGTTAAAGTACGGTGAGCCATTCTACTTCTGTTGACACACGTCAACACCTCGTACGGACAGTCAATACGGATATAGATCCCCCTTTTTCACACTTCTGTGGTAAAATCCCTAACGAGTTTATTGAAATGAACAGCACCGGAACTTAATCATGCTCTAACTGTCCGCGAGTGGAAACGAGTCAAGCATGATAAGTGACCCTTTTTAGCCCACAACATCGCTAAATGACTCACTGTCTGAGAGAGTGCTCCTTAGGAAGCTAGAAACCCGGAAGGAAATATTCGACTAATGTTGACAGAAAGTTTCACAGAAACCGTTTTATGGCGTTCTAAGCAGACGATTTAATCCCCATCCAGTTTCTGAAACTTTATTCTTTTCATGAGAAAACCAGAATTTGCTGGGCAAAAATTATTCACATACTCGATCTCATTGTAACCTGTTGTAACAGAATAAAGTGAAATCATAACATACCAACTGTAAATGAATGACTACCGTTGTCAACCAATCTTAAATTCCCCTATTAGGCACATTATGAATTGTATTCACACTATTGACCTTGTGTCAAACTTCACTGACTTTTCATTCATTGAAACTGCAACAATACATTCAGCCCAAAAAAGTTTACAAACATTAGTGGGTCTGTTAACATAAAACTTCAGCTAACAGTTCCTTTTTATGAAAAACCCCACAACAATATCACCCCTCGAATAAGACTAACCGGTAGTGATGAAGAAGTATTCACTGAATTCGGCATAATCTCATGCATATATCTGTTGGAGCCTTCAGTTCACAGATGCTAAGTATATACACCAGATGCCATGGTTGAAAATATAGGACGCTGGTGTTGTTTACTCACACGCAGTATTCTTGGCGTTAAATTGACTACCATGTCCGTGCTTACTAGTTAAACAGCGTCAGTATATCTACACGTCAGTACACTTGTAAAAAGTTATTCTTGCGTGTTTCTTGCTTGTTTTGAGACCCACTGTCAGTCACTAAGAATTAGTTTACAAATCTGCTTTATACCGATATCATACATGTCACAGTTGGCTCCGGTCCACTTCATTATTGATCTGCTTAAATAAAAATGCCTTGACAGAAACTGCCAAATACTTGGTGTATGAGACCACTACATATATTGACAGGTAAGTGGGTTAGCGCAGCAAGCCACCGCAGTTTGTGCCACTTAAGTAGCTGGTTCATTCTGGTGCATCTAATTGTATTAGATGGGGTGGTTGGCTGCACATGGTACAGTGACAATCAAGGACTAATCACTTGGTGATAATTATCTTCTCGAATGGTTTGCCAAAAATTTCAGCGTCATTTAGACCGATAATTAGTAATACTGATTGGGAGTACTCCGTTGTTTTATTCACGGTATGACACACAAGCTCTTATGATTAATTTGTGTTATACTCCGTCCACACAGTGGGAAGAAAACTGCTCCATCCCAGGTTTAATGGTAACCTCCTTCAAGATAATTTCTGATATTCAGTGTTGTTTCCGGATACTTCTGTGTATTGCGTAAAAGTTTTGCCCAATGATACTTGCAGAAAGGTTGGTTTGCATGTTCTACTGAGTTTAATATACTTACGAATAAGTAACTTCACTTCAGACGACTGGCGTAATGCAGCCAAATGTGTTTTAATTTAGTAGTCAAATATTTTGCTCTGTTGACAACCAAAAATATTTACTTTAATGTTTACTTCAGTGTAACCCGAATGGGACCGAATGCTTTCCACTTCACACATCAACTAGTTGCTTTCACTTGAAGTTACTGCATAGTAAGTACCAGACAATATTTCAACATCCAGCAATTTAATTTGGACCGAGTACGCACTAGGACTGTAGATATATCCACAGTTTTCTTCTAATCAAGTTGTAGTACTTAAACCTTCAGGCACATCCTCTTGTCGCACTCTCTGAAGCGCACTTAATGAAGGGGCAATACAAGAAAAGTCTCCTGAAGTGTTAACACCGTACTTCAACGTTTCCATGGGTTCTCTTTGGCGAAATATCCAAAAGTAACCGTGCCGGTAACTCCAGCAGTTTTCCATTGAGCCTAATTTTTCCCTCATCTACAGTGCTACATCGATTCAGGTGAAGTGAACCTCAATTCCACGTTATATTTGAGCTATATGAGGCGTCGCGTAAGGTGGCTGTGATGTGAGCTATTGATATGCAGCTGAAGGAAAGAACTATTATGATCTGTGTAACTGCAGTCAAAAGGAACTAAGACGTCAAATTTCATGAAATGCCGCGGGCGCTGTACCGTTTTACGATTGTCTCAAACAGTCCAGTCCTTTCCACCTGACGAATTCAGCTTTGTTTCTACAACAGTTCCGTTTTTTTTCTAAAAGTTTCTTCACGACTGAGATTTGTTCACCGCAGTTTTATTTTTTAGGTTTTCGTTCTGTTCGTCTGCGGTCGAAATCAATTATGCCTAATGCGTGAATATCACTTCTCTAAAAATCTATCAGATACGTCCCTCTTAATATTCTCTAGTAATGACAGTTGTCTACGGTTGACTTATTTTCGGATCGAAGTGAATTATGAGTGACATTCGCTTGACTGATCAAGCACGCTGACCGCACTAGGCTGAAAGCAAACTAAGTTCTAAATTCGGTTACTTCCCTGTTATGAACATCTTGTAATTACGGGATAATTGTTTTTCCTCGTTTCACTGCGGGAATCACTTTTCGGAAAGAGTGTTTGCATTTTATTTTTCCACTCAAACTCAGTGTAAATTAGCAAACGTTTTCACAGTTGCAGCGTAAAGAATTTGAACTTCCGCTATGAGAGAGACTATAGACTTCCAGAAATACAGAAAGGCCTACCTAAGAGTTAAACTACTTCCACAAGAGTAAAAAGTTAACGAATATTGAATGAGTTGTAAACAGTGAGTTTAAACAGTCGACAAACGTAGAAATTTAGAGTCAGAATAATGACAAAAATGAGGATCATAAAAATGTTGTGACATACAAAGGATACTGTAGACAAAATTTTATATGCAGCAAAAACCGCTTGGTTAATGTGAACAACGAAAGAGTCATATATGGTTGGGTTTCGTGCCATTTTTGACTAGTCCATCCAAGAACACAATAAAAAGGAATTAATCCAATTTATCCGCCATGCACAATCTGGTGGTGTTGTAAGATTTAAGCACGTGTGGTTGATGTCAGTAAACTGTTTGTTAACTCGAATGATAACTATGGAAGTACAAGTATGAAGGCTTAGTATTAATATAACAACTGACAGCATGAAGGTGAACGTTGATTGTATGTTTACGTGGGTGTTTACGGTGTCTGCAACAGTCTTTATTGTTTTTTAGTCACTTATCTACCGTCCACCCAGCAGAAATGACGGCGTACAGCAGACCACAATATACTCCGTACAAGTGTACACAGACACTGACGATCATATTGATTTTGCCTGAAATGAGCAAGACGTGAAATGAAAAACGATGACACGGCAAGGACGAATTGAGCCAGATATTGGTACATGAGACGCTGTACGAACCAGTCGACTTCTAGCAGTAAACCTCGTGACACACACTATATGACCGGGCACGTTAGTTCAAGTGGTTAACAGTCGAGTTTGTTTGTGAGTATCTTGCTGGAATTGAGTCCAGTTCTTTGTGAAGTCATGAAAATCAACTGAACACAGCAGAAAAAGTAGAAGGAAAGCATTCTAGTGGACGTTGTTTTACTTTCTTTTGCCGCTCGGTTGTATGTTTATAATATGTTGTGCCCTGATGTTAACTGTCTCTCATTGTAATTACTGACTTATGTTCACCTGCCCCGTTCTTTTTCAACTCAGGACTCATGCCGCATGTTATCATACTGCAGTTAAGTCCCAGTGGCAAACACTGTTCGAAAGCTGGAAAGCTAGTTCCGGTGAGACTTGGCACCCTGAGTTAACAAGTTGCACCGGAATTGCACTCGAAGTGGACTTCATCTCGCCCTTAGTCAGCCACGCGGAGTGGTGTTCATGTATCCTCTGAGAAAGGCGTCTGGTTGCGCGACCGACTTAACCCGCTCCACAACAGCATGTGAAAGGGTGAACACAAAACGAAGTCACACATTAAGGCAAAATATATTTCAGTTGTACGTGGACTACCGGGTTGGATTTGAACGAGATTCGCGGTTGTGCCGCAGTGTAGGTCTTTTCAGTTGCGTTACTTATTTTACGAGTAACCAGCTCAGCCAACGCCTCGCCCTCATGGACTGACGTCATGTAAACCAGCTTATTTTCCATAGATGAGAACTTAACTTTCGGTCTTGCCGGTTCCATATGTCCATCCGCGAAGTTTACAAAGTAGGCGTGCTCTGCGAATATCCGCTTTGAAAACACCACTTCTGATTCAATCATGTCACCAGTGCATATCCTCATAAGCTCATTAAACTACAGGTGAAGTTTCTCTTCTACTTGAGGGGTACTTAACCGAAAAAGTGAGTATACTGGTCGTTCCAAGTCCCCTTCTTGTGAACGGCCATCTGAAACAAACCATCCGCACGACGATTCAATGTCACATCCAGGAAAGATATTCGTCCATCGTTCTCGGCCTCAATTGTACAGTTGCGCACCTTCTTGACTCGGTGGACGAAGTCCCACCGGAAGTAGCGTTCCCGCCCATTTGTCGGTTGCCCAGTCGTCAATCCATAGGAGTCAAATTCCCTATTCTGGCTACCGCGGATGGGGTCGGAACTCGGTTTCACAATCCACATTGTGCACTTAAAAGAAATTTGTTCAGACCCTACGGCTACCATGCCCCCGTTACCGACTTGACACCTGCGGAGATCGAGTTTGTAATCTAATTTTCCTAAAACTCATCCGCATGAAGTTATTACGTAATTAATTGCTTTTAGTTCTGCTCGCTTGGCAACCACGACGACATAAAATTTTATCTAATGGGCCCGATGATTATCTACTGTATACTGTATACTTAACCAGCAGATGAGGAGGATGAGGGCTTTGACGAAGACGGTCTACCTTGATTCGACTATTAATTTTGTACCTTGGCAGTTCTGATACATCACAGATTTTCACGCTCATCAATAATAATTCGCGAGCTGCTGCTTCGCAAAAACTAGTCTAACTCATATTAATTACGGACAGTGAATTTACCTAATGTTTCACATTGTCATAGTTCAACAAGTGGCAGACTATCTTTTATAGTATGACATCTACAACAACACAGATATGTTAGCTCTGTCTAGTCAGCTGTTTGAGTAAATTTTACCTCTTGGTCAGTTTACATTACTTATTTACAGGTGAATTAGCAATAACGTATTATATATCCTCTGCAGTAAACCATCATTTGATCCGCCCATTCTGGAAAGAAGATTCTGAAATCATTCAGTACGGATTCAATACGGTCAGTAGAATGTGAAGTAACTTTTCGCGTAAAAGGTAGGTGCGTGAATAATACGCACTTCTACTGAGTTTACTTATGGTAGCGCTACCTGCCATCAGAATGGAACATGCACCAAATAAGGTTACCGCAGCAATAATAACATGTTACCTTTGTTTGGCTAAAACCCACGCAAATGTGTCATATATCAGTATAACTGTCTGAATCTAAATGGGTTGAAAAGCGTCAACTGCGATGAGTCACGTCGCAGATGACGGACAGCTTCTACTATAATCGATTCTTCACAACCCTTTTGTGTCTTTGTGCATCGAATTTCAGAGGCCTACGTAACCTGGTTATTCAATCAACAGACCAGATTTGGCATGGTTGTGGTGTTTGCTGAAAAATCAAGCCAAGCGTGAGCATACCGACATCGAGTCAGTCGGATTCCAGCTCACTTCGATGGCAATGATGATTACGTGCGTGTTTGTGTGTGTAAGCGGTCTTGTGACTGGTTAGTCAAGTTTCTAAATGACAACCAAGTGGACTGTGTGAAGACCTGACACTCTCGTTGCACAAGCTGTCACGCTTGAATGCACAGATGTGAAGTGAACAATGAGTGAACATTCTTGCAAAAAATAACCTAGAAGTGAAACAAAAAATAAAAAAGAATTATATACATATCCCCTAGACAGATATACTCTGACAGGGTTGAATGCTTAAAAATTAATTTACTGGCAGACTGTATTAAACTGAACTGTGGTACAATAAACCATTACTCATGAAACAGTCAGACAAATAATTTGTAGATGAAAATGATTCGGTTTGTCATCCGGTATCGACTCTTAAACTGCTCACAAAATTGCGGTGGGCTGGCTCCCGAAAAAATAGCGGAAGAATGGAAGGTGGCCAGGTTACTCCGACAGAATCCGCATAATAAAATTCTACATGAGTTAAATATATTTGATTGAAATTGTTGTAGTCGTAAATCAGTGTTTCAGTTATTTCCATATCCATTTAGGATTATCGCTAGCTTAGCGGTACGGGTTAAACTCCGGAATGTTTAATAACAACTGATGAAATCTGGTAGGGTACAGCACAATATGGTTCAAACGACTAGAGGTTTGTAGAATAAAATACTGTGGAAAATCAATCGCTCAGTTTGCTGTCCGCATTGACATTAATATATGTTCAGTTTGATTTACAGGTAGTCCACTGCTACTACGATGCTTTTGTGTTGTTATATACACCCAGTCCGTTTTGTAACATTCCTACCTAAAGTCTTAACTGTACACAATTAGGCTCAGTAAAAGTGTGGATCAACACAGAAGTTTTTCATGTCGATGTTAAAAAAGGATGTTTCATTGGGGAGTAAACGTTGAAGTTTTAACGACTCTATTGCATATGTACGTGTTTCTGTGCCATATTTTCCGAGGATCCGATGCTCCATATTGACCTGGTTGTCGATTTTCAAGGTAGCCAGGTGAATTAAAATTTCTCAAAATGGACTGTACATTTCATCAATACAAACCTCAACTTATTTGATACACTGATTTAGGTAATTTGTTTGAAAACTCGTATTGCTGATAAGATGGACGGACATCAGCGACAGCAAGTTCGCGAGAGTTCCTCGCACACACTGAAATATGCCTTTGTGGACAGCGCAAGCAACAGTGACCTCCGAAGTATTTTAAGGCTTAAACAGTTCTACCGTCAAATAAAATTCAAGCAAACGCACAGTAAAACATTTCCCGTGCCCCTTACTTAAACTGAGTGGCGCTTTTCTATCCAAAAAGAATTCATATAGGAACAGATGACTTAGTAGAAGCTGTTCTGTTTAGTGACTGGTGCACCTCTTCCGTGATATTAGCTTGACAATTCAAGCTCACTGGAGCACATATTCTTACACTACTCATAATAACAAATAACAAGGAAAGTTGGCAGATAGTCAGTAGTGGATACCATTGGGTCTTGTAATCATCCCAAGCTGAAAATAGCCACTCTGGAGACATTGGAGTACCTTTGACTTACGGTTAAAATGTGTGCAGTTAGTGAACTACAAACAACAACCATTCGTAAAATATGTATGAAGCAGAAGGCAGAAGAGTATGTCAGTCTCATCAGCCCATCACCCCAAACTACACAAATGAACGAACATTGATCTAATGTATGTCTTGTTCCAACGCAATCAGATTGTGCATTATTAAGAGTTTAATATCAACAGTTTGAGTCAACTAGGTTTTCGTACAGAAGACCATCCTAGGAGACCATAAGACCAAGTGTAACTTCACACGAAATGCAACATCCATTCTGTTCTACATGCCTCAAAACATGGACGTCTGCTCGCAGTTAGCAAATATTGTACCGCAACTAGCGCATAACCATCCGGACTTGAAACAAAGTTAAGCCGGAAGCTTCCAGATTTTAATCATACAGGAAGTTTGTTGGAAGTTGGCAACGTTCTTTTGATTTTTTAAAACGATCGTATAGTATACCTGTTACAGCTGTATGCCTGATTGGTAACGTGTGAAACACTCGATCCATCCACTGGAAAACATCACCAGTGTAGACAATAGTCCTATATACCTCAATAACACTGAACATCACCAGTGTAGACAATAGTCCTATATACCTCAATAACACTGACGTCTAGTCTTATACACATTTCTTGATAACGTTCCAAGAAGCACACATTTCATGCCGTAATTGTCCAGGAATTGTGTGGCCGTAAACCTGTATTTACCGTGTGCACGTCTGGCGACAACTGGTGATAACAGATGGCAAACATATGTACAAAAGTTGTTATTTCCCGAATTCATGTTTATGTATCAACCTATTGTTTCCGTTCAGTTTCTGAATAGTGTACACCGTTTTATACCATATACTGGAGTTTGTAAATCGAGCAATTCCCAAGCGAACATGCGATGGTGTACCCTGATTCAGGTGTGAAGCAGACGGTGTGCATACATGCGGAGCTATGACCAGACGAAACGGAACAGACTGTTTGCCTGTAATTGCAGTTTGATTCCATATACATGTGCTGTAGTGTTAACTGTAACTTATTAGCAAGCCTGTTAGAAAAAAGTAGCAACGGTCAGGCAACGAAATGTTAAAAAGGGAATAATTTTGATGTCGATTTATTTGCGGTTTCTTTCCTACAATCCCACTCTCCAGCTCAATTTAAAACACCTTTGAACCGTTTCAAGTAAACTGCAACAAAATACAAACATTTTCTCATCCTAAAACTTTGTAGGCACATTTGAGGTGTAGTAACTAGGTCCCAGAGTTTATAATCTTCTCTCGGGGAGTTTACAGCAGTTATCAGTTTAATGAAATCGATCTTTTGAACATACCTCATTCGTTCTAAAAGTGCTGATCTATTGAACTGGGTAGATGAAACAAAGTTTTCTGACATACTGACTAGCTCATTTCAATCTAACTTGTAATGGCAGTGTTTCTTGAATACAAGACTTGTTTGTAGTGACAGTTAGGCGCCACTTTTCATTGCTGGTGTATTCCTCTCGATTATGAAAGTAACGGACTACGAAAGTGTAACCAGCGTGTCACTAAAACGTTTATTTCCGTACCTGCCTCGGAAAAAAAGACGTACCTTATCGAATTCAAGCCATTCTTCTGTTTTTGGGCGAACACCGTTTGCAGCCCAATCTTCATTAAACATTACTATTTACCTGACTAAATTATTTTATATCGGGTCCCAAAGACAAAATTGATCTTTATGATTTTTCCGTTTTCTTTCCAAGAACTGTAAGATCCCATATCCATTTTTACCAGTAAGCTTGTTCAAAAATCATTTGTAAATGACCTTATAATCGATTTTGAAATACCGATCTTTTCTAACCTCACCAGAAGATGGGTGCTCCCAAAAACCTTATTGCTGGAATCATCCTTTTCGTCACGAAACTTCGATTGCATTTATGCTAGCAGGCATACAACAGTAAAATCTGTTTCATTCAAATCATGTCAGTTTGATTCCAAACAAAGTAATGATGTGTAACTTCTACTCTAGCCTAGGGGCTTCGGAATATATTCACCTCTAACAATATCGGTCAAAATTCTGCGCCAGCAGTTTCGTTAACACTTCACGCACTTAGCGATAAAACAAATATCTTTTGAAAACTGTGCCCAATGTCATGTAATAAGCCACCGAAATGTACAATTCCAGATGACTGGTCCATTTGCTATTTCACTCAACGATATTTCTACATGGCATATTCAGAATTCCGACTGAGTGTCCTCCTGCGTTCGACTCACTGATTAGTCCTGTCCAGCTGATTGAACACTGAAGTTGGAGTTTCATCCAAAAAGGAATTATGTTCATTTTCCAATTGTGCTGACCTCATTCTACCTTCGTTCCAACAAAACTCGAATGACTCAGTCACAGTGGGAGCACAGGCTTGGTTGTTCTCGGTTACTGCTCCAGGGTCAGTATGTGTTGAAACTAACCTCGGGTCATCGGTTTGTTTCATCCCTGAGGGTAACGCCCAACTGTATTACGAAACGGAGTAACTTGATACGAGTATACCTGGTGAGGAGCAGAATCAACCTATTGTAAGTTTTATTAAATGGATGAATTGTCGCTACCAGTTGTATCGTAAACCATTTGTGTTCAAATGTTTTTGTTATCGCGTACTTGGTAATACACAGCGTCAGTGGTCGATCAGTGGTTGGTTTCGCATCAAACTCATCAAGGCAAACCAATTTTTCTAACAGTCACCCCCAGAAATCCTCATGCTTTAGCAACCCATGATTCAAATTTCACATAGAACTGAAAAACCATTTATTTTAAGCTTCGGGCCTAAAAGTGTGTCTGCGGCTTCGAACTTTGACCTACTTTTCTCCCTTTGGCCATAAAGATAGAATCGAATTTGGTATTCAGTTAAAAATTACGAGTTTGTCTGGCCCGTTACTTCGTTTTATTTAGAGGTAATTAAAATGATTCTGTAAACCGGATACAAACCACCCCAGTGCTTGTAACCTAAAAATAAATTCCACAAAATATAGGTGTAATAACTGGCATTTTGAGTAGTTTATTCACACCACACTTTTTTCAAATCCATGTAGCAAAAGTAGATATAGAATAACGATATATTGAATTGTTCAGTCGATCATGTATGAGGAGTAATCGGGAACATTGACAGATGCAGCAAATGTCTCAGTTTATTCAGGGTGTTCTTCTTGTATACAAATATCTGCATATATAATTATATATATGCATATAGACAAAACAGTCAGTGTATTGCTAAATCTTTAAGATAGGAACGAACTAGTAATTCACATCGGGTGGCTGTTACATTTGGACGTAATGAAGTTAGAATACTAGTAAACAAAGCAAAAAGTTTATACGCAAAAAGTGCTTCTAATTTGATCTATCAAGAGTCCCTTAGTTATGTACCCAGTGTCTTTGTGGATCGAGTACTCCGACAGACAGATTGATAGTTGAACGGTTCTTGCCATCTTCCCCAAAGGTTTATTCTATATGGTCTTTTGACAAGTCGATCAAAGAACAGTTCATTTCAGACAATCTGTTTTCTTGACCTAAGAACGCCTTTTAAAATCCTTTTTACTGTACCCTGCTTAACATATACCTGATGTTTACGGTTGTGTTTATGGTAATATTATACATAAAAGGAAGTCTTCTTCGGTCTGAATCTCACACTCCCTCCGTGAGTAATGTTTTGTTAAACGGTTATTGCTCGTTAACTATTTCCAACCACTGCACCAGGTGGCTAGTGAATACATTTTACGGATTTTTGTCTCCTAACTTCAGTTGCTGGGCTACTAAAAGTGAAATGTTTAGAGTTTTCTAGAGTTTGTATACACGAAAAGCTGTGTTATCCTTACCACTCCTTATCAAACCTATGTGCACGGAAGCGTACGTGAGTGAAGAATGTATTAACTCAACCGTAGTAAATTGATGTCAAGCCAGACTGTATTCATTTACGGGAGGAGTAATTGAGAGAAATATTCTACATTTGGGTTGCATCGTATAAGGCTGATCCTGTTAAAAAATCAGCCAAAGTTTATGATTACTACTTGGAAGCCGACAAACCTTTTTATCCGTATAGCCCACGTTTGATCACTGGGTTAATGATAGCCTGTTCATCAGAGTGATGACATTTCCAGTTCGCCTCACCTTATCTCGATAGTTCTAGTTGGTTGGCGCTTCTTTCAAGGGGCAAATACATTAGCTTATCTTTCTCCAGGTTTAAAATCACTGTCATTTTCTACATGTTTGTGCATAACAATGCTGATTCATAATATGAAGTTACCATATGGCACAATGTTTCACATTGAGTTCTTTTGTTAAGCTTAACAACGTCTATGTTTTAGGAGTATGAAATTGCCAGTTTGCTCTCGGAAGTTTTGCTTACGTACAGCATACTAATGCAAACTTACCTTCACTTTAAACTGAATGTTAAAAAACAAACGCTCTTGAAAAATTTACTATGCCTGCATTACTTTGGTGGTAAAATCGTGATCTTTACTATCACAGAGTAATTAAACTCAATAACTTTATAACAGTTTCTATACCAAAGCGAGTAGCCTATCTAGGAGGCGGAGTCAGTAGAATTTATCAATACGAACGCTCTGTTTACGACTGCAGGATTTGATACACTGGTAGGGCTTCTAGCAAGCTACCGACACAGTTCAGCAAAAATGCTATTGTTAATATATCGTTATTGCCAAACCCCTACAGTCCTTTAGAACAGACAGAAACGAGGAAATGTTCGTTACCTGTACGGTACCTGCAGGTGGATGCAAACTACTTAGATAGGTTTATATAACCTTCCCAGTAAGTTCCTTGTGAAACTAATCGGTAGGCTGGAGTGTCGCCCACATTACTGTTCTTCACTAACGCAGGTTTGTCCATGACTGAGCCATGGATCCCAGTTCCCGTCATTCCGAGGGAGAACTAGTGGTCCCGTGGAGCATTACTGAATAATCGTGGCTACGTACTCCATCTCAAGATGACCGGGTAGTCGCAGGTTTGTTATTTGACTAACGTGGTTGATTATTCAGGTGTGACAATTTGATGATGCCAATTGTGAGGTCAGGCACTCAGTGGCTGGCAAGAACAACATGGAATAGAGTTCAAGTCCTGGCCCTAGAGAGCATGAACGCTGCTGTCAAGCCTCAGAATGATAAAACTCAGGTCCAGCGTTTACTATCAGAGAGGGCTTGCTGGAAAGTCGATGGGCATTTGATAGCTGTGATGCCATGTGAATGGTATCCATATTCACGCAACTAAATTCCAGATTATTCAGCCGAAAACTGTTATCCTACTGAATATCAGGAATAGCAATGCCGAGCTTTGTCACAGCAAAAGTGTGTTGCAGGCTTGTGATTTTTTAACAACCGTTCTGAATGACTCCATCCAAAACAAAACCGTCCTAGGAGAGCAATTTTAACGAAAAAATGCTCAGTGTTTGGGCTTACAAACGTTTTGTGAATAGTTATCCCTTACTACGAAACTGGCATGTCTATGTCCTCGTGTGGCCTGATGTAAATTAAGCATTCAACGATACGGCGGAAAGCTTCCGAATTTCACGGCATTTCTTTAGTACATGCTAAAAATTATTGAACATCTGCCTCATGAGACGGTGTACAACTTAAACACGTGGTTCATGGATTATCTGAACAGACCAACCATTCGTTATCATTAGTCTTTCCTTTACAATCCTGTGCACAGAAAGCTACATTTTGTGGGGTTAGTAGCAGCCGGTGATTCACGGGAGACATGAATGTACTCGTTAATGGCGTCTCTATCTGACGTAGGTTTGACCGCTTTCATTCTCCGTACGTCCGTTGAGTCGAAAATGCTGGGGCGTCTGTTCGGTTGACAGTTTACGATGACAACCATCAGATAAGGATTGACGGGGAAAGGGCAATTGTTGTTTAGACAAGTTTCTAAACATTGTATCAAACATTTTTCAACAGGAGGAGGAGATACAATAGTCAAATAAGAGCATAAGTAATCATTGTGTGTGGTTTAAGAATAACTTTCATCCGTGGGTTAGCTCTCTATCCTCTTCTAACAAAACGGTAAATAGAAAGCCTTGCCTAGCATACTTACTTAGGTTAAAATCATATTTAAGTTAAACGACGTTTAGAATGTTTAGCTTACTTAGCGCCGGTGAGATGGATTACTTCGGACGTTGCAAATGCGTAGGTACTATACAGGCCCGTAGACTGCAACAAGGTGAACTACAGACAGCAAGGTTGAAGCAAGAATTCTGGTTGTCTTAAATGTTAATCTCCCGTGTTTTGCTGCCTGATATAAGCTAATCCTTATTTTCCTGGGTATCCTACAATTATCTGATGGATTTGTGACTGAAAAAGCCCAAACCAACTAAACAGTAAACTCTGTACAGAGTTAGGTAACAAACGAGGGAATTCAGTTTATTACCTGTACATCCACTCAAAGTATTTTGAGGTAATGAAACATTGCTTAAATTTTAACCTAGTTTTATTCCATTAAATTGTTCACAGTGTGGTGCTTTGCACTAAAAACCACACGCTTGCTACTTCAAAAATAATTTCCGGCATATATTGATTAACAATGACTTAGTAAATTTTGCACACCACAAACCAACCAACATAAGCTTAATAGCAATCATCGTCAGTGAAAAATAGTTAACGGCACCTTATTTATGGGGTAAGGTGGCATAAGTGGTGTAGTTACTGATAACTTTGATAGACGACTGCCATGAGAATACCCACTGGGTTAAGGGCTCCACAGAAGCTGAGACAAGCGGCAGAGGCAGCGGGTGAACCATCTAATTGATAAAAACAAAACACTGTTTGTGTTAAACACACATTCGTTCTCCGGATAAACTCATCAATTTTGAAACATCTGTACCTGCTTCTTAATCTTTTTTTAATTTTAACCTGTACGCAATCCACTTATTTTAACAAATGAACTACTGATTGTTTAATGAGGTCATTGAGCTGTCTCTGAGAAGCTTTGGGAGACTTTGCTTTTATGACACCAGGACTTTACATTTTTTTATCTGAAACATATTGGTGACTTGTTGAACTTTCTTCTCTGGGAAAAGACACAGAACTAGTGGACTTTTGGGTGAACCATTCTTAAGACTCCAATAGCATGTGTACATAGCTTGGGAATACTTTTCAAAGTCATCGATGCCTGTCCTTCATGTAGACCCTTTCTGCTGAACATTCTGTGCTCCATTCACATATAACCTAGAGGTTTTAATAATAGAAAACAAAATAATCCAAATCGCCGGCGATCTTAAGCGTGAAACATCACGGTCTCCGCTAGATAATGAAAAAGCGTTCGGTTAATGTGGATTGTGTATGGGAGACCCTTACGTGCGCTAGTCAGAGAGAACAGAAAACGAAGCCACTGCCTGCCCATAACAATGAGGCTTAAGCCGATCACAAGTCCTGCTGTGAATGTGCCATCTTTTGACCACTTGAATGTTGTTTGTTTCTCATTATGACATTTGAAAACCGTTGTTGACACACAGTTGCTAATAGGTCCATTCTAACTTACACCGTTCGCACAGAACTCGTCCCCCTTTTGACTAGCCGAACAACTGCCGGTTTGTACGTTGGAAATGTATTCACCAGAATGAAATACCAAGATTAGTGAAAACTTGTACATGGCACCCTTGTGTCCTTACCCTACGCGCACAGATACATGTGTTTGCAAGGCCTAGTTAACCTTAGGCCTAAATTTTGACCGGCAAACTAATGCCACCATAATGTCACTTTGTAAACATCAGACCACAATGGCCGTAGTAACGGCGATAACAGCCCCTATGTTCGTGTGTATCTGTTTGTGTGCGTGTGTGATATGCACAATTGTAGTCAGTTCAGCTAGTCCAGTTGGTCCCGATGACAGACAGCTGTGGCGTTCGTTCATTCCGGGGGTGTCTCCAAATAGCTGCCATGTTAAGGGACTTCTGGTCGGATTGCCACCATGATGGGTGTTTGTCTGGCCAGAGCTCGAAGATGAACAGGAATTTATCTTATGTCGTCGACAGCACACTGTGGCGCCGGATTATATGCCGTGACCGCGGTTTCACTTTGCAAGTGAAAAATTACAACGGCTGTCCAGTTTAGCAAGTAACGACAGATCTGAATAAAACTGCGTGCCTGTCTACGTTCATTCTTTGATGCCTGGCGCCAAAAGCTTTGCAAGTTCCAATGACTTTTGTCAAACTTGTGTGTGTTGAGTTTGCTGTTGAGATTCTGCTGAGGATAACAACCGGGGATAATGTCAACCTTCTGAATGTATGACAAGGAGTAAAATAATGGGAATTTTTCTCACTCCAAGGGCTTGCCTGCTAATTCATTTTAACGTTACTCGAGATTTTATAAATGTTGATCATTATTTAGTACGACGTGTTAGTGACCTGTATTTTGTTGCTTACTGTTGAGCACGTTCACAGCATAGATGCATGAACACTATTGAAATTACCCGGTACCCTTGAACGAAATAAAAAATTCGGTTTCAAACCGAAATACTGGCTGAGAAAATATATTGCTTAATAGCAAGCCAATAAAGCCCAAGCACTAAGTGATTTTGAGAACAGCGACAAAGTGCCTCGTTCTTCTTTGAAATATGACAAATTTGCTAGGCATAAAGTTTACATTTCATCTGGTTTTCATTGCCGTAAGTTTCAGTCTTCACTTACATCATGGTGGGCGCCAGCGGTATTTCCAATTGAACCGAATGTTCGTTTGGTAAGTATATCAGAATCCCGGTGGATAGCATGAATGATATGTGGAAACAACTTAGCCGTCTGCACAGTTCATCCGAACTTATACGTCAGCAATTGAAGGTATATAACAAGACTTGTTGCACTGAACCGTTATAACTAAACGATATCTTACTAGCTGTTCAAACTACCCCCATTTTCAAATTAAAAATTCATATTGTCTAACTATACGCTCCTAATCGGCCACAAACTGGCATGTTTCACTCGTATCTTGATTAAATTGAGAGACTTTTGCTCAGAGCAAACTATCGCGAAATAGTTATTGCGAAACATAATGAAATGTTTGCTATAAACGCGGCAGATACCAACTTCGAACAATCTTGGGTAAGTTAAATCAGCATGAAATCAAATTAAAAAATAATCACACAGTTCAGAGTTTAAGGTAATTTTCACAGAGAATGAATGCGAAATGTCTTTGAAACCCCCAGCAGTGCGTAGAAATTCTGTTTCCCTAACACAACATGGCTATAGACATGTGTAACCATAACTAACTCTCCATCCCAAAGCCAAGGTAGACGATGTCACCGGTTATTTTAAGGAATACGAACGAAGCTCTGGGCCTTTCACGTGACCCAGAAATTTCTGGTCACTCCGAAGCTACACAGAAAGTTGAACGTTGCGGAAGAATGTGACAACAGTAATTTACTATATTCTCAGAAAAACTGGTACCAACTTAGGCAGTTCAGGTATTTCCTGTTACACTTTCACACAACGTAGTGGTCAGACTGCCCTAGGTGATTGGACTTTTGATGGCCTAAATTTCGAGAGTAAGGATTTAGGAAAATTAGGCAGCCTAATGGCTGCTTTGGTTGAACGCCAGAACATAATTTTTATTTGGGAAAACTACGTTATCATTTTCTTTTATTATCACATCGAAGGCTGAAGTGTCTGTGTTTTAAGTAAGATAATCGGAAGCACTTGGTTCAATATGAATTCGACTTCTCATTTTTCATTTTCATTGGTTGCAAACATATGAATGGCGGGAAAAACAAAACAATTTAACGGTACAGCTGAGAGCACAAATCGTTTCAAATAGCGAGTGATGCTCGCAGTTTAACCTACGATGTTCAGAGGTATGTAGTAAACTGCTTTTGAACACTTGGGACTGGTTGTCAACGCCTGACTAATTAGACTTTATAAAGCTTGAGTTACAAATATTCATCGAAACATTAGACATTGATGTAATACTTGCATGCCTACTAGCGTTTTCAAAGTGACCCTGTTTGAAAATGGCCGCATCCCCTCCTCTATATTTCACATATCATGTTTACGCTATTTTGCCCTTCATTCACATTGCTAAATGCACGTTAACTCCAGGTCCAAGTCATTTTTTATTGCAAGGATATGAATATCCTCAATGTTCCAGGAAAACGGATAAACTGCAGTGGCTGGTGGAAAACAGAAATTCGCTTTTTGTTTGAAGTTAAGCGCAACAGAACGGTAGCTGACAGCTAAATAAAGTATACTGTGTTGCAATGGTGATTAATTCCACAGGAATCCTCTTGATAGATGTATTCACTAAAATATCTCTGCTGAGTAGAAAATTGAGACATACAACTTTCTTGAGAATATGAATACTGGAAAATTTTGACTGCAACTGTATGCATTCTCTTTACAAACAAGACAGTGGAAAATCGTAGGCACAGACGATGTCGTGTAGCAATGATTGTTCTGTTTGTTGTCTGTCCTTAAACAAGTGACCTCTCACATGTGACAGTTGTATAACTTATAAACTCAGTGTGTTAAGTTGGTTTAATTTACACCGAACTTTTAATAGATTCCCCACCACATACTTTAACAAAGATATCCCGGAAAGTTAACCATATCTTTCGCTGACACTTGAAAATTTAAAAAATGTTCGAACAATCAGAGACGAATATGCGAAATAGATTTCAAATTATTGTCTTACTGCTTTCGTCAAGAGCAGATTGTTGACGTACTCCTTGTATGCCTTTACTTCCGATAAAACCGGATAAATAATTTGTCCAGTTTTATCTGCATCGACCCCAACCACAGCGCAATCTGGAAGATTCCTCACGTTCACCCAATCTATTCATTAATGCTTTTTCCCAAAAGACCGTCATAAATGTTGCAAAGCTGTTGTTTTATTTGGATGATACTTATGACAGGTTTGTCTTTAAACTCATATTTCATTAATTGACTCATGGAGTAAAATCTGTTAAATATTTTCCAACGATATTCTGTTTACAAGCAGGCAGTACGAACCGATATTTGCAGTTTATGTGTGCGGAGTTTACATGATTCTGCGAATAATTCGTTTAAAAAATAGGCCCTAAATGAGTAACATACAAGTTGACTCGGATTTCCAATGTGTGTCCTAGCCACACAGTTGTGCATAAACATTGATGGTTAATGATTTTTAATTGTGTTTGAGTTTGCGGAGGCAGAGCAAGCTTTGTTGCGTCAAGTTTTCGTTGACAGTTCACAATGGAACATTTCGAAAAAGCTACTTCAATATTCAAAGAAAGGCTCCGGAAGGCTGACGACAACGTAGACATAAATAAATCAGAATTTTCGCAGCTCTCGGGGATGTCGATCAACTCGACGTTTGTTTTTACAGTGGATAAGTGGTTAGTTATGTTATTTGCACTCCCCGAGCACAATGAATGCACCGTTGCCAAATATACATCCATTCTACAAAACCGTCACCCTACTATGTGATAGGCAATAATAATTTACCAATGGGAATAGGGACATGCGTAACATGATCTGTCCGATGAAAGTGGACCACATGGTTTTTCGGTTATCTCCTTTCAATAAACAGATGTATGTACTATCCATTTCAGTAAATTACAACACTTTGTTCAGATTGCTTATGGCCTGTAAACGTTTGGTCTTCCTGTTCATAATTTACCTGCTAGAAAGATTAGGGTTAGGGTGAAACAATGCACTCCAGTTTAACGGCATTTTTCACGTAGTTGTAACTGACCCCTTGATATTCAGTCGCCTCCGTGCAACTCTATTCTTCTACCATGAATCGCTCTCAATACTTCAGATAAGAATTATCAAGGCCGCTCCTATTTGTCGTGTAATTTGCCAAGGTGTTATATGTCTAGTACAGATCTCTCACATTCGCTTGATGAAGGGTGATGAAGAGGCTTTGAAACATTGTTTTCATTTCCCAAACAGTATGTTCCAAGTAGGCCAATTTTTGTGAGTTATTTTTTAAAATAGGTCAACAGAATCTGACGTGATTGTTTGTGCACAGAACTGTGGGTTTTGCAACGAAAAAATTAATTGTTACCAAACCATGTATAAGGAAACTGTCGATTGACAGCACTATTTACAACGTTATCCATTAGTGATACGGTCATTGCATAAACCGAAAACACAGACATTTTTGCTTGATTGGTTTGCATTGCAGACTATTTCCCTATTTAGTGTGCCTCCCCAACGAAATGATTGTAGACTTGTCATTTACTACTACGGGCTGTCAGTCATCATATAAGTTGGCATTTCGTTTTACCTTGGTTGTGCAATCTGAATAAAGTGTACAGTTAATTAACAAGTAAAGTTTGATGTGTCAACTACTATCAATGTGCATTCGACAACAATTTTGAATAACTATTTTAACTTTGACGAAATCATGCAGACATACAAACTAAATTATTACAAACACTCGGAATCCAATCTAAATAGCAGTGCATCACCAGAAAAACTTTAGTCATCCACCACACTTTCCAAGATCCCCACTTATCCATTGGATACCCCCCAAATATCCTGATTTTTCCCTCAGTTTTCATGTTTCAACCAGATTCTTCGTTGGGACACGGCTGTTTGCATCACAAGAGTGACCTACAACGTGAAACCAAAAAAAGCAAGATCAAATCAAAAGATTATTTCAGGCTGGGAGTTGCTTTTCGAATCTACGGCATTCTAGCAACGATAGACAAAGCACTGTCTTGAAGATTCAAGCGCCCTGCCGACCTTTCGTCTACGTCATTATTACACTTAATTGCGCACCAGTCAGAAGAAGTCACATGAGAAAACCTGTGATTGAGAAAATGTCTGGCATAAAGTTAATTAAAATTATGCGCTTAACATCACAGGAAGTTGTGCGCATGACCTTGTTATCCATAAACCGACTGTTTGATTTCCTGGGCTGTAGAATGACATTATATTCGACTGCCTGGGGTTTTCCTTTAGCTCGCAGTCATATGGGTATGTTCATGTCTCATCACCAATAAATCATTTCACCCCATATGCAACAATTCTAGATTTCTTCCCGAATACTAAAACGTGTTCTGCATCATCTTCAGTTTCAACCTTCTGCCCATTAAACACACCCCATGAGTGTTCAAGTGTTTGTGAACGATTTGGACTACCGTAACTAACCCAGCTTCTAAAGTAGTTACCTGTTTACACACACACACGCTTGCTCACCTACTTTTATTATGTTCCTCACAAAGACGAAGGTTCCCTTGGTGGTCAACTCAACACGTCGCCCTGAACGTTCTTCACATTCATCGGGTCTGCATTCCGCCGAAACCCACCAGCTCTAAGCTTGATCACAGAATATTAAGGACGGTCCGTGATGTACATATACAACACGCATCGGGATATTTTTTGTGGTCTGCTTAGTTTAAACATAAACATCCAGAGGTAGGTCAATGCTCCAGTCTATTAGTTGCATCAGTCATAATGAAGTGGAGATAAACAAACACAAAAGTTTCGGGAAAGAGTATATTACGATATGATCACAAGGGGATGCAAGTCTGAGTTTTATAGTTGCCTGCATTGCACTGGGGCCTAGAATGCCTGGCACATCCAACTTTTCGTCAAGGGTTTCTACGTGAGTCAGATTTACACACGGTCGCATGAACCATATGTAACAAATGTAATCCTTTGGTACACTTGACGTGTTGATGTCCAGTGACTTATACTGACATTGTTTGACCGGGACGTTAGCGTGTCAGTAACTTACATAAAATTCAATCCAAGCCATCCACTTGAATTTAATGGCCGACATGTGGATTAGGATGGTCCATTTCTAGGCAGATACTGTGCTATGATCACACTTGGGTCCTGCTACCTTTGACCAAGTGTATACTGGATGACTTTAGCATCAGCTGACCCTACGACTGCTACATTTCGGAAGACTTTCCTCAGAGAATTGATTGTTTGTGCGTAGGTTACCACGAAAGTTGGAATGCTGTTTGGGTGAATTGGATTGACAAACATTCACAAATTGTGTCAGTACGTCTTCAGTCAATTGAAGCTACTCAGAACTTCGTACTTACTGTAAAGAGTACTACATTATCATTTAATGTAGTCAGTTTTGTTGGGGTGGACACAGGTATTGGTAATTTTCTGATGTGATAAATATGTGCATTTCAAATGAAAACAGGAGAAAGATCAACTTGGCTATTCACTCAACGTGCTTAAAGAACCGATATGCTTAGACTGGAATCTACTAAAGTAATTTTCTATCTCGACAACGAGCCCCAACCATACAGTTGAGTAGTATTGACTAATCTTAATAATCGTACTGGCAGGTAAATCGATTTGGTACATGATGCTTTAAGCTACATAATTCATCTGATACCGTGGATGTACACTGTCATGTTAAAACTGCTGGTTATATGTTTATCATATTTGAATACAGTTACTCAACAAGTATAGGCAGCCGGGCCGGTGTAGACAAGAACTGCTGAACGTCTGGAAAAGAAGCAGTCACCATTACAACTACCCAGAATTTCACCTGAACTACCGTTGGTGTTGTGACCGTAACTCATAAATGAACACTGAGTTGCAGCTGCGTTTCACTTTTAATTGCGCTGTACATAAATTTGGTCCAATCCTTACGTGAACGTTACCTTGTAGACTGTAGCTTCGGACTGGTAATTATTCTCTTACTTCGAACTACCAAATCAACCCTGCTTGTTGAAACATGCTTTACAATCCCTAATTTAGCCCGATGCAGCACTTGAACGTACCGTAAAAAATAATGCGGTTACCACTAACTTTTAGTTCTCTACGTTTCAACCACTCCAAGTAATCGCCCACTGTAACCTGTTGAAATCACAATGAGTTCACGTTTAGATCACGTAAGCAACAGTCTAGTTACATTGTTATATAACTGCCCTTTCTTTTGCAACTTCATCCGGAGTCAACCCTAATAGAAAGTAAGCAGCCAACTCCTTGGTGTAGTGATGACATACGTTTGAATCGCCAAACCCTGAATTGTTCTGTTTAGTGCGGTGAATAATATTGGTGAGTAAGAACGTTTGAATATCATACTGTATGACAGGTAAGGCGTTAAATATCCGCACCCCTGACACTTTACAAGCTCAGCTAGACTTTCCACAATAAATGTTCATGCAGATTGGCCACCCAGTGCGTTTCATTCAATAGGCGATGCAAACGGTAGAGTTGAAACTTAGGCCACCCTCTGTGAATAAGAAACTCGCGTTTATCAGTATACTTTCCAAGGAAGATCCCACGGCCAAAGTTATCTCGAGAAAGCTCAAAAAGTCAGTCGAAATAACCCATCCTGCCGCTAAATTGTGCGTGAGTTTCCGTTCAACACCTGTTATTATGTCACAAGTCAAAAACAAACTCCCACGTTCTTCAACTAGCTGTTGTATGTACTCATTTGTTTGCTCGTGTCGAGCATCTACACTGGTCGTACTACAAGGCGATTGTACAACAGGGTGCGTGAATATCATCCTGCGTGGTTGAATAGTGATGTGGTTAAAACGGTTTCGATCGTGATTGTTGCTCGTTTGATTGACTCTAATCATTCTGTCAGTAAGAAAGACGCTTTTCAGATTGTCTACCGAGTGTCAAGGAATCGACCAAAGATGGTGAGATTCCGAATGTTGACCGTTGCAGCGGCCATTAGTATCCGATTACGCAACCCTGACCTCTGTGCTCAGAAGAAGTTCGTCCGGGCACTTAATCTACCCTGGCCCACAATCAATCAAGCCTACGATTTGAAACAGTCATTGCGAAATTGACAACAAACACGCCGTCTGTAACCTCTATTGAACGTTTTTCTGACTCACCCCAGTTACTGTTTTCATACTTATTATGTTGCTATTAGCCCGATGATCATATACAGAAAACAAGTCTTGTTCGCTACTTTGTCGTTCTCATGACTTCATTGGGTATTTTCGAACGCATACTGAAATAGTCTGTTAGTTTAACTGTTTTGAAACATACTTCAAAGTTAAATCTGTCGTTAATCTTGTTTGGCATATAGTACGTATTTACCTTTTAGTAACCAATGACCTCTGCTAAACTGATTCTTGAATTACCAAGTTGTTTGTAGGCCGCTACTTTTTTACAGGTGTTTTCCCAATCTATAACTGACGAAACCAGTCCAGTACAGTCGGTTCTACGGTTAGCACTATGAAAAATTACAAACCCGGTCTCGAGCTTTTCCAATCTTAAGCATTGCAAACTGGCAATCCGTAGCAGACTGCATCCATCCACCCGAACTTGACGTAAATCTAGTTAAAACTTAATTCAAGAGGTGGATTCAGTTTTGTTAGTTGTTCTATGTGGTTTAGTTTTAAAAGTTTTGAGAAGCATATGTTTTGTTGTCAAAAGTGGCACTTTTGTGACTCGAAGTCTGATGGAAAACGGGGCAACATGATACCATAAATGTGACAGTTTGATACTACTGACTGCTGAATCTATCCGAACAGATTCAGAGGTATCATTGGATTAAGACCTTTATGTGAACACAATAACGCCATTTCAGAACATCTGAAAATTCATGAAAACGTCGGAACGGCCACTGAAAAAACTATAATTTATACGGTACCAAAGAAACTGTGCAGAACAATAGTTCTGTTTTACCTAAATTGGAAATCAACCCTGGTGTCCAAGTAAACAGAGTGAATGCAACTAAATTACGGAGGTGTACGTGATCCTCAAGAACTGGCCGAAATTGACTTCAGTTTAAGTTAGCTAATTCATCTAAATCCAGGCAGTAATTAGAGGGCTTACGGTCGCTTGATTCAGTGGAGTTTGAGAAACATAAAACTACAGCCGTAAAGATGAGGGTCACAGGTACATGGCGAAAATTTTCTGATTGTCAACCCAAAGTGTTTGCGCTAACCAAAATGAAAATGCTCACAGAAGAACGAGACGCGTCATCTATAAACAAAGTAAACATTTCTCAGTAAATCATCATAAATCAAACAAATCATACAGAACAGCTTAATCATTTCAAACCAGATAATATTTCAGTTTGCGTATGTTTGTGTACTATTTTCTCAGAAACTTTTGTGGCCTGAAACCTGTTGAAGGGACGGAACACCGTCAATGCTGCAGACTGATAATTCTACTATTATTTTAATTTGAAAGCCTGTAATCTTTCTTCCGTGTCCCACCAATTTGTTGAAAAACTGAACATTAGGGACGTTGAGTAGACGAGTTCTCTATCACAAGCATTCGCTTGACGATCGTTTTTGCATTGTTTCGGTTTACAAAAATGGCGAACAACAACGAAATGTTGATAGAATAATAGAAGCAAACAATCCTGCAACGTTGGACCGTATTCAAGAAGCGGATACTGGAAAACATAGAAATAATATATCGAATGTCGCCATAAGTTGTATATGGGAATGCAGACATTCAATGTATGGAAATGATGATGTCTCTAAGAAGTGTGTGATTGTGGTTGTGTATATTAAACGGTCACGATATAGGCGGTGTTGAATTAAGTTGTCCCATAAGGCTGAGCGCAAATTTTTCCCAACCGTTACCCGAGTGTACCCAAAGTGCCCCCTCAAAACACGGTCGCGCTACTACAGTATTCGTCTATAGGACTCATATATGAACAGTTCATATCACCTACGTCTATTGCACTTGTCAGAATAAATCAATGAGCTATCTGTCTTCTTTATTAAATTTCTTGCGCAAGCTTTCTTATGTCAATTTCAGAAACAACTAGTTCGTAGCAATCAAACCTTACCAAGAAACTTATGAAGATTTTGGTTCTGTTAATTTTACTGCACTAATACTTGATGAAATTGGACTTTAAACCCTAGTACCACGAAGCCTCCTAACTATTCCGAATTCGTATTGGTTTTTGTGACGTTGCTCGGAGATTCTTCTTTGTCTCCTTCTGTTATGCCATTGTTTTACCATTCCAATATCCTGTAGAACTGATACGTACGATTCGACAAAATATGCTCTGTGTTATTGCGTCTGTGTTTTGCTATTCTTATATGTTCGAGCGTGTAGCGACCCCATTCGTTATTATCAATTATGTTAGAGCCACGAGTGTCATTTGTACTCTTTCTGTCTTCTACTTTTGTATGTACTTAAACTTTTGTTTGAACGAGTGGAGATACCGACAAGTTCCCCGCGCACTCGAACGTAC
This sequence comes from Paragonimus heterotremus, assembly GCA_013368495.1. Lineage (NCBI taxonomy): Eukaryota > Metazoa > Platyhelminthes > Trematoda > Plagiorchiida > Troglotrematidae > Paragonimus > Paragonimus heterotremus. The sequence continues at coordinate 3,175 of LUCH01003302.1, read as the reverse complement.
GATCCCGCTCAGCGCACGCTTGTCGCCTCGCTCCGTTATCGTTTCGTATTTGTATCCGTTCATCCTTGCGTTGACTTCGCAAGTCAACAATATACTCTTTGTCTACTCGTTGTATTATTCTCAACCGGTTATCGTCGGTTCGCTCGATCCTACAGGCGTTATTCTGTATAGTTCAGTTCGAATTACAACAGACCCCTGATAAATCTGCAGTGAACACGATAATAAATACCCCGTAAAACTCACTTGATGGACATTTTTCACAAACTGGACCTTCATGCAAGTCTTATCATCACCCATTAACGTGTAACTTCTTACTAATCTCACCTTATCACTTCTGTGCCCACTGCATTAAATCACGTTTCACTGTCGTAGTTTTGCCGGGTTTCTCTTCAAAATGGCTCACAAAATACAGCCTCGAAAAACCGTTTCCAGCCTCACAGTGAGAATGGATGATTGTATAAAAATGGCCACCAAATCTGAATCTGAGTCTCTGACATAGAAAGGTGATATGTTTGGATGGAAATACTTATTGTTCTCTATTTCTTACCGCCAGTTATAATTTCGCAAGTGTTGCTGGCGTGTCCGTTGGCGATAGGTCGCTTTTGATGGGAAGGCCACTACTAGGCCGACCCTTAAGAAGCTCCAGAGTAATTATGGATGTAGATGAAACTTCGTTGCACCATTTCATATATGTCTACTACAGTTGGTCGTCATCAACCTACCGTTTGGTTATTACAGTACATGATAAATGGTAGCCGAATGTTTGACTAGATGATCTGACATGTTCGCTGAATTCGCGAATTCAACCCTTATGTCAAGCCACCTATGCTGTCAATGTACGTCTAGACATAAGCGAAACATATGCATCCTGTGGTAATTTGTACTTCAGCTTCAAATGCTTACATCGGATACGTGCCTGTTTCGAACGGGGAAGATTGACCACACAAAATAACCACAAATTTCCGAAAGTTGCTTGTTTTCTGTATATTGTGATGAACACGTAGGCTAACTTTCTAATAATCTGGCTCTTTACCACTTGGTTTGAATGCATTTAGTTCTGAATATTTCGTAGACATATGTTTAACATTATACGAGCACATGTCTGTATTAGACACTAATGGCATTCATGCATCCATTTTCTGTGGTTCTGCTCAAAAAACTACTGTTCTGGTTTGAAACATTACTGGTCACAAAAGTGCAGTTGTAGGGAGGTGTGTAACTAATACGTAACATAGATATTCTGCAACAGTCAAGTGCAGCTTTCTTTTCCTTGATTCTGGTTCCATCACTTTCCGATTAAACTCATTAAAGGTGTCCCGTGGGGGGTCGATAATTTCCTACGCCTCATGCTGCTGCTTATAAACACTAAGTCACAAATTGCATGAAGTTCCCTGCTACTCTGCTTGAAGTGACTAACGAGTGAGCATTCTTGATAAGTCAGTGTTAAAACTTCGATCAATTTATTTACAGAGATACCATGGTTTAGAAACGTAAGAGCGGAATAATATAGAATGACGTCCTTCCGAAAAGTTGTTCGTTCTTCATCTTTCCATACGATACAAGCAGGAACGAATTAGAAGTCCACGGTTAGAAAAGTTACAACCCGTGTCTCTTCGAATTAGTTAGACAAGATGAAAGCGACTGATGTCACATCACTCCATAACCAGCGGTGATAATTATTGTTTTGGAGATCCTGCCCGCTAAGATGCTTAACCATACACACGTGGTATTTTCATTGTTCTGTATCTTATGGATTACCGTGACACCAGATCACATTGTATGTGTTTGTTTAACCTCATGAGAGGCAAATGAAATACACTTCTACTCACACTGGTTAATCTTTCTCATGACGCCGATGATTGGTCATTTGCTAAAACATTTCATTGTTGGGCTGTACTTCAGTTTTATTGTTTCACAGCAGCTATGCCTAAAACACCCCGACTGCCCCCTAATTACATTCGGTGTTTCATGTGCTTCGGTTAAACTCGGTGAGTCCAGTCCTTGACTATACCTGTTATTTTTATGTCAAGACTTACTGTAGATTACTTCACCACTACGCGTGGATGAACAGTAAATGCCTGTTGCGTCATTCATTTAATTTTGATATATCATTATTTTGAAGATACCTCAATTCCATGTTGAACTTCGTGATACTTTATTTGAGGCATCCACTATACTGGATGCACGAGAAACCAGAAATTATAATATCCGTCCCGCCAACATCGTATATCTACTCCCAAATTATGTTTTGGATAAGTGTACAATATATCCAGGAGTTAGGGAGTTAATTCACAGTCTATGACGTATTTCTACTCAATTCAGTCTAACCTGACTTGTTGTTGTGCAGGCAGCCTGCTACCTTATCCAATCAATCCCTTTGAAACGCCCGTACGACAACTTGCTGAGTGTGTAAACAAATAGACTTGAACCGTCGAAACAACAGGTGTTTCTCAGTAGCGAGGTGTGCGATCGTAAACTGTGGTAGTTGCTTTGACACTCGTTTCAACATTCAAAAACTCATCTGGTTCTTCAACAATTGCCTCGCATACCTGTAAAACATTAACGTTTTATAGTACCACCAGGCTCGAGCTTGGTAGTACTATAAAATGTTGATGATGATCAGCTTGAAGTTAAACGACGACGATATCAAGATGTTGGAATCAACTTCATCTTCCCAACTAGCACCAGTCAGCCTGTCCCATCCACCTCATCAACCGAATGGCACGTTCGCTGAACAAGCGATGGTCCTCACAATACAGATGAAACAAATGTCGAATGGCGTTTTAAGTAGCAGTAAGTCATCATCAAGTACATAGCCACTTAATCGTTAGCGCTGTCATTCACGGGGCAGGGATAAGTCATCTTGCTTATATTACCAAAATTTTAATCATCATACAAGGAAGTGTAACCAACCCGTTCGAATCCATCTCTTCGGGAAAATCAGTAACGACGAGCACTAACAAAGACTCAATTCAAAAAGTTGCTTATTTTTAACATCAAAAAGTTTCATTGGCAGAAAATTTCACACTGAGATTGTAACCAAAGTGAAGGTAATTCTACGATAGACGAACAGATTTTCAACAAACTAGCATGTACAGTAAGCAGCTAATTCAATGTGAAACGCCACGTGAAGTGCACGCCCGCTGAAAATTATCCGTAGGGAGCAAAATCTGTC
>LUCH01003301.1:22791-72397 GCA_013368495.1 Paragonimus heterotremus | reverse complement strand
TGACCGTCAACAATTTAGGTCGAAATCATGGCGACATTTCCGACTTAACCAACACCACTCACCTCGGGAAGTTTAGCCCACGGCCTGTAAAAACATTGCATTGTTAGTCCTCACATTTGTCGCGGTCGCCAAGATTGTGTGAAGGTTATTCAGATACTTTTCTGAACTTTTCTGGACTGAAATCGATGACTTTGTTACTTCGACCCCATGATTTAGTGCATAATTGCTGGCACTACGGTTCCGAATATCCATCACTGATCTTTGGTGTATGGTCTCGATTTTCCTTGGGGTCATTTCTGCTGAACGCATCTAAAATACCTGTCCATAGCTTTGTTGTTCGGTACAAAATCCATAATGTCCCAAAAATTTACTCCAACCCTTACGGATGCCATTGTAAACACTCCCTACTTTCGGTGCAAACCCACAAACAGGTTAGAAAAGAGGATGCAACAGTTTGGACAAAGAACCTATCTTTGTTGTGTTAATGAGCTGGCCTAGCTGTCAGTCTTACCGAATCAACATGATCAAATGACCACCGTGATGAAATTTCCACATCGATCTCATTTTCTCACCTTTTATTTTTGTTGCTATTTACCACATTACATGTTCATGTGTGCGTGTTCATGTTTGGCTTTTTGTTTAGTCTCAGTCAAAAACTGATAAACACCCATCTGAAACATGAGTACCGCGTTTTTGTGGGCTTTTTTTATCTCCTAGGCTATTCTTTATCAGCTTCCCGTCCCCCACCCTATGGTTCTGTGGAGGTTTGTTACATTGTTTCGAGGTGCGCGCTTTTTTTGTTCAAAACTGAATAGTTCCGTGCTTCTACGAACATAATCGTGTATATGAAACTTTTTTGAACAAAAAAATGCTACAAATCTGAAAAGAATCAAATATGTTTCTTCTTGCTTTGAGAATATTCTAAATTATCCACCTGGGAAATATTCTAGTTGCCAGATCGTAACCAGAACCAACAAAACTCTATCAAAAGAGAAAAATAATCTTTATCGTTAGACTCTGCCAGATGTAGAAGGAAAATTATCTCGATGGACAAGAGTCGTTCTCTTTGACAAATAATTTAAGTTTATCATTTTTAACATGTCAAAGAACTAGTGATATCATCAATAACAACTCAGGCTGTTTAGTACGTTATTCAGAGTATGCATATGCATAAAATATAACCTGAACGTGCTTCAAGTCCAGAGAAAATTTCGAATTTGAAAAAGAACAGAGGGTAGTGGATATGTATGTACTTTCTTCGGATTAACGCATTTAAGATGTTTTTTAGATTATGAGTAGTTTCAAAACGTCGATAGTAATTCTACCACTGTAAAACCCACTTTGTTTACACTCTGTGGGATACAGTGGATAAGATGTGGCTGACAGCAACAAAGATGACTCGGGTTTTTAGAAGGATTTACTAACTTTCCATTCAAATTCTGGAGAAATTTTATTACTGTTCTATTTAATTAGGACCTACTGCGTAAGTTTCACAATAATTCTTTCTATATTATTCATTATCAACCTTAATGTTAGTTGTATACATAATGCCGGCCTATATGTCTGACTGTCATGCAATTCAGCTACTGATATTAATCGATATCGGAGAAAATCTGATAGGTCTAGGAAGGAATGAGATTCTGCTTGCTTCTTTCTACTCACTCAACTTGAGTCCCATTGTAAATACACAACAATGTTTTAAACGTCATGATCTTGTGAAGCGTTTTCCTGATTGTCTGCACACTGTAACCTTTTTTTCTGTATCATGCCTTTGGTACTGCATCTTCCACGCCGACTCTGAGAGTCTGAAATTCAATGTTTTCACATTCTCCTCCTCTGGGTTGTCTTGTCGCTCATATCAAAGCTGTTGAAGTATAAAATTTCGTAACATACGAAACACTGGGTGAAGTCCACCTCCATTCCCTTCAATTAATGAGGAATTAAAAATCGGTAGGAGTTGACAGCATATGTTAAGATAATTTATGTCGCAATAGGCAACAGCATAATACAAACCTAACTTGAATGATGTCCTGATAAAAAAATTCATTTAACGAAATCATTGAAAATTTTAAAATCCACCGAACGCTGTTTGATAGTTGGTTAGGCTTCACTTTATTATATATAACAATCAAGTTGTATTTGGATGTACATAGCCTCGTGATCAATTTCACGCGTCTATCTACCACCCTCATGGTGTTTTCTGTCGTTTTTAAATAAACGTTTTGTGGGCCCGAAGTTGCTCAGCATTACGGTTTGACAGGCGACAAACGTCAACTCACTGTTCAAAACGAACTGCACACTAATACTGGTTCAACGAACGTTTCAAGCAACGGCAGAGTGAAATTTAGCACAGTTTAATTCTACTGGAGTTTTACGTTAATTTGATTATCACACTCATGCGAGTTTTCCCGGTTCCTCGTTGAGATAACTTGAAAAAACATTTAAAGTTTAACCTACTGAGCACAGGAGTTACAAACCTCAAAGTTAGGTATTTATATATATCTTAGAGCAGTATATTATTTCTGACAGTTTTATAAATACCTCGGATCAATAAATCTCAAAATTCAAGCAACCAGTATTGATGTAGGAGGTAGCAATCTACTTCAGCTAGCGCAAAACCGAAATGACTGAAAAACAAGTAAGCCAAGTCACATCATATGTTCTGCACACTAACTCTCGTATTACACTTGGTAAGCACTCCTGAGTTTACGGATGAATTTAAATAGGTGTCAGGGACATTGTGGCCTTGAACATCTTATTTTCTACTATATGATCGGTGAAGCCATTCTAACAGCTTTGATATTTTCCATCATACTCGTTTAGTCCCCCGTTCTGCATGATCACAGAAACTGATCTTTAATTGATTCGCGGGTAGACTGTCAAGCTTGAATTGTCGCACAGTTAAAACCAGAAGTCCTCCAAAAATAACATGGCGAAATGATGGTGTTTGCCACCACGAAATTTGTACTGATTAACAACAGCGGATTACATGCGATGAGCTACTTTACACTAATTGAAATTCCACACCCTGCTATGAGTCTAAACTGAAAACATTTGCTTCAGAATAAACCACTGATTACCACTCCATGGTTTTACTTAATGAGACTGCCGATGTCACATGACTGTGGGATTTGAAGACCAACAAACGGCAGATAAGAATCATACGTAAACGGTTAATCAAGTGGGTCCGTTTGGCATTCTCTTAAACTGTTCCGTTCTGGAATGACACACCTTAATCAAATCTAATCACTTAGAGATCCCTTTATTTCTCAAGTTAGCACTATATATCACACAGTTATATCGAGCGTTACTCCAATTCAACAGTAACCGCGATTGGTTGCAACCTTCGCTTTAACGCAGACTTTACATGTGATTATTAAAATGCTTTTGCGAACCTGAACATATAGCAGCAACGGTTCTGTTTTTTGCTCTCTGAATTGATTTGATCAGAAAAAATTACTCTTTCTCGGCTGCCCATGAAAAGAAAAAGGTCTGTCATTTACAGTGTGATTTCAATCTTGTCCCCGTATTCAGAGAATCTTAATTGAGGACACAACAGTGAAATCGCAGTCATCCACAGCTGTTGTGCAATAGCCTGTATTTAATGTGGACAGGGTTCGCGCTTGTCCCCTACCACAACTGATCGATTAGAATCCATATACATTTAGAGGATACAGGCTACCAGCAAGCTTTACTATGTATCGACAAAAACCCTTCAAAATAATTTTGTTTTGACCACAGTGGATGCTTGGGTTTGAAGGTTGTTTGTAGATACGTACGACAAATAGCAAATTAGAACTGTTCGAACACAATCGTTCACATTGTTTTGCAAGGCAGGGGCTGTTGCATCGGTTTCCAGTAATTAAGAGATAGTTTTCTAATCAGAAGACACATACGGAATTGTCGCTGATAATGTTGAATTCTTCGGCTCTTGAAGATTGTGATTAATTTCAACGCTTGTGATGTTACTTTGCGATTTGTGGTTTACCATTTGCTAACTTTTCTGAATGGTATCAGTTGATTAGGTGATTGCACGAACTATCGATATGCTGCCGTTTCTAATGTTATTACTTTCAACAAATGAATTTATACTCATAATGGTCAAAAGTTCTTTCTCCTCTTCCTCCCTTTCACCACTATCATCATCATCATCATTGGAACCATCAAGGTAACAATTTATTAAGGTTTCATACGATTACTCATGTACAACCCTGAAAAAGTTTGTGTCGAAATAAATTTAGGATAAAAATGGGTAGGATGTCCCCAATATTTTGCCTGTAAACATGAAGGTGATTCATCAGAGAGTACACACATAGTCAATTAGTGGGTGGGAGCAAAAACTCGTATTGATCACTTCAGCAGTTATAATCAGTTCCTGGAAATGTCTAACTTCAAAAATATGTGAACGTCCATTGTACAGGATAAAATTTTAGTGTGAGTACATGAACATCATGTGAACTTAAAACGTACTGTCCCGGTTAAAGGGAGTGTTGGTTAGTTTTCATCCACAAACCCAGGTTGTTTATATTTTAACTTAAAACGTTTTAGTTTGCTTTCGAACTAAAATAAGTTGACCTAAAAAAATTTGTTTTCTGTTTGTGTCTCGCGAACGGTAAGACGACAGAAAGAACCAGTCCGGTCAAATTTCATTCAGCCTGAAGCCGTGTGAGATCAGCGTGACCAGGTACTTCAGGTACTTCAAATTATTCTGGATGGACTAGAATTAGTAGAAGAATCCTTTCTAACACTTTGTTCTAGCATTAACCAAATCAGAGATTACCAAGTACGCGTGACTGATTTTTCCGAGGTCATGTTGAACTGTAAACAGGTGGTGCTTGTTTTAACAAAATATCTTTGTACCAAGAAATGTCACTGTATTGGGTTTTTAGTTTGCAAAAGATATTATCTCAAATTATCGGTCCTCGCACAAGCCTTGAAACTTTCGTCAGTGAATTAAGAATCACGACGGAGGTAAACAAACTGACATTGTGTCACCGTAAGTAAATGTGGGTAGAACAACTTATAAATGGTTCCCGGAGTTGAAATTAAGATAAACCTAAGTACTATTGCTTTTCTGTGTTGTTTTTGCAGATGCAAACTTACGAAAACGGATATTGTATCTTTATTCTTTATTGACTGAAACCTGGCCTTATTTTGAGATTCAGTAATGTTTACTTTCCTTAACGCTTACGCTCCCACTTCCACAAACAGAAGTAGCCCAAGTGACTACCAATAAAATGACGGATAGCCGTTTCGACCCTGGCTAATATCACCTACATCATGCGTATTAGGGAAAATCAAGGCAAAGTCAGTGAGTCTATTGGGTTGCTACCCCGGACACTTATTCTCCATACAACGGCGTCGATGTTAGTAAGGTAAATTTCACCCTCATTTACCCTTGACTTCTTTTTTCCGACAATCCTGGTGACATGGAAACTAGGATTTTGGATTGCATTCCCAATAATGGTCACAGGTCATGGTTCAAATTTCTCTGAGCGTTCATGTTATTCATAGCGCACCGTTGTCAAAAAAGTCTTTTGCTATTTTCATATTAACAACTGTAGCCATACTTTTCCAAATTTACATTTTGCAAAACAAACGTGAAATGTTGTTGTATACGAACCAGTTTTTGAATTTTATTATTACTAGCAGTCTAGTCAGTTGGAAGAAACACGGATGGATGCAGTTTTCTTCTTAAACCAGCTTTCTTATATCCCTTACCTTTTAATCAAATGCCGTTACTTTATTTCACTCCTAAAAATGTAATTGGACCAAAAATTGGTTCATATGATGTGATGTTAGGTCAGGACACGAATTACATTCACTCGAAAATGATTAATGATCCGTTGCTAATACATGACCTTACTGTGGTTTCTAGCTAAACTGAGGTGAACAGTGAGAGATAAATTATTCGCAGAGTGATTTGTCCATGCATTGGAGTTTGCTATTTTGGGTTTAAGTTCTAGTGTAGTCAAAGGGTTAACATGTGTTGACTGTTATCAGTGAATCGTTTTATTTTCTTTCTGTAAATCCGGCTATCTTTCTTGCACGGAAAATTATTTTGTTTCTAATCAAAATTTTAGCATTACTGTAACCTTTATTCATAGCTACAATTTTCCGGCTCATTCACACAACTGACTGATTTTGCTGTACTGGGCGAACCGCCTTCTTCTTGCGTTGCTTTTTCTAACCTACTATGAACTTATCGCTTCTCAGACATCATTCTGAAGCATCAAAATGCAAATGAGTTTATTCATCACACAGTTTTGTGCACATCATTAAACCTAGAGATATGCTGCGTGACCGTCTGTTAGACTGAATGGTTTGTTTTAACACATCTAAATTTAAAACACCCGTGTCTCATTTCTGATGAGTCGGACTTATGAAAAAGTGTGTAGATGTCTATAACAGTTGTCTATCACACAAGAACAAGTAAGAATTTCATCGATAACGTATGAATTCTATCATTAATTCAACAAAGTGTTTTCTGTTAGCCAGGTATTTTGTCCAGCACTTACTCCAGTTTTGCCTACTTATTAGAAGCGATCACTAGTTTGCACTCTTCACGAATGGGAGTCACACTCTGAATATATATATATATATATATATATATATACTTCGGCACACCCCAATTCTGTGTAACATACTTGAACAGTATTTTCTGTTTCACACTAACCATTGTCGCGATTAATTGACTTTCCGTTACTTGTCACACTATACAAGTAATTTCTTGGGCTGGTCAACCTGAAATACACATGAATTTACTTCTAGTTGATCGAATTTTAGTCTCATGTGAGACACCTTCTGAATTTTCTTCTGTACTGCCAAAACAAACCTCAGTATGTTTCATTTGAATCTGCAAATGCATCATTATTTCTTTTTTTGGATGATCACTTTTGTCGGAAGAAACAATTTATGTGAAAGAATGTCCTATATTTCAAGTAATTATTCAATAAATAAGCAGGTTTTCTGAAAATACCGCGGAGTTTTCTTCAGTCATATGTTTAGTTTCGACTCCGTGATACAGATGACTGAACTTTGCCTTCCGAATACTGTGTCAAATGTTTCAGTCACCAAAAAACACAAAATACAATATTAACAGGAAGTTTCTGTTGTCAATCAGCACCCGAAAAGTAAAAAAACGTGAAGCAAACTGTTCTGGCATATCTGTCCATCATGTACCAACGGAAACACTGAAAACAATTATCATACTTAAGTGGTCGGCCGTATGAACAACCTTTTACCACACAGATGAACTCAAAAGGCACAACCACAAGCGGCTCCATATCTGTTCAGATATTTCATTCAACGGTATGCTTGATGAGAGCAACCTCCTGGGATTTCGAATTTTTCAGCTGAATTACCTGAGATAAGAAAATAACATTTGTTTTTTTCTTGAACGCTTTTGTGTTTTCCTGGTCTTTATGGTTTCAGGTAATACGCTTATGTTTACCCTGTAGATTATGTTACAAATGTCCGTTCAAATGCCAGAATCTCTATCAACAAACAGACAGACAGACAAATGCTTATTACAAGTTTGGACGTTAGGAGCGAAACTTATCTTTTAGAGCTTACACAATTTTCTCCACTGAATTGTTATTTGAAAGTATTTTGTCCTTAATAATTTATGGTCTGAGGCAGCCATCATGTGCAGTTAGCTAGTGATTGGTTCTGAAACCTATGTAGGAGTGTGAGAAAGTCGAAGTATGTTTGGTGAAACCAGAATCTAGTTAAAATTAGGTTGCAGAGACAAGCTTTGGTCAGGTTGTTGAGTTTAAGATTAGTTAAACGAAAGTACAAACCATACGACGGAAATGAGGGCGTCTTTTCAAAAAATCCACAGTGATAAAAAAACTTGCTGCCTAAACCATGGCTTACGTACAGTGAATGCTATGGAATAATCGAGAGACAATGATCTTTGGAGAACTCGAATGAGCAACAGCTCTGAAAAGCAAGAAATTTATACGTATGCTGAAAGCTTCCGTAGCCAAAACCTCTTGAGTCATATCTCTGAAACGCCTAACCAAAAACAAATTATTTGCCCAAAAGCACTACTCAGTAATCGTGAGTAGAAGTTTCTGCAGATTAGGGCGATTATAATTCGTTTATTTCAACATCAACAATCAGAACCAGTTTTACCACTTGAACACCTGAATTTCAATTAAAGGATTTACCCTAGAGGGTCAAAGTGAAGGGCCTTTTCGGCAATTTTTGCCGTCAAATATTCAGGGGTAAGTATCAATTTCTTCCAGTTGTTTAAATAACTTTTGCTTTTAATCTGATGTACAGAACTGTGGATAAAATAGATTTTTGAGTACACATTGAAATACCGTGGGTTTTATTTAAATAGATACAGTGTGCGCGCCACTGGCGCGGATATGCATCTGATAAATATAACCGGCAGGTATTTTAGATAACGAGTACCTGTGACCCGATCTGTTTATCCCGTTCAAAGTTTCAGGCCATGCAACGTCACAATGCAGCCTGGCAAGAGTCACTTCGTTATCGCCTTCCAGCATTAGATCAGCTTGGTGGTCTGAGACGAATCACGCTGAACGACAACCCAGCAGTGGGCGATGTCGGGTCGATCTCCTTAGCAGAGGCTTTGATGGATGACCTGTGGGTGAAGGCCGTGGATATGCAGGCCTGTGCACTGTCGGATAAGTCTGCGATGGTTTGGCTCCGGGTGTTGTTGGGCACACTAGAGAAAGTCGTCAATCCGAGCGGAGCGGAGCCGATACAATTAGAGAACCTTGGGAATCGAACTCTCGTAGTCTTGGATTTGCGTCAAAATCCCGATATTTGTAAGTGATCATTCGACCTTCATGTCTGCATTCGTGAATTACACATTTCAACATGTTATGACAAAATTTCGCGCTTCTGTGATTAACTGGTTGAACAAACTTGGAAACAAAACCACAGAAACACGAGAGAAGACCGTAGCAGGCTAATCAGAAAATGGAAGTGAGCATGATCCAGGCTGTTTTTCTTGTATTAACCGATAGTCTCTTCTACAAGATGGTCCAGCATTGGTTCACATCCCATTCTTGTCTTTGATCGATGCTAGATTTTCTTGTTTCGTCTTGATAACTTGTAACTCAACAAGCTCGCAGGTGAGTATTCTCATAGGACTGAAGCGAGTGGTGAGTCAACCCAGGAGTCGCTGAATCTTTGCTAGTTCACAATGAATCCAGTCGGACTGGTGTAGCCTAACGGGCATTTTTTACTCAGGCTACACCAGGTATTGAAATAAGGCTACGATGGAAGTTAACAAGCTCCTAAAATAGAGTAGACGACCTGTACTTTGTAATTGGCCTCACATATTGCCGCTTTCAACCAGTCGCTTCCCCCACTGCATTAAAGCCCAAATCTGAAATTCGATATTTCGAGAACGGTGGGACATTTGTTTAAGCTTCCCGGAATAACAAATCGTAAAGACCTTGTTTGATTGTTGTATTTGGGACATCGAGTGATTACGAAAATCTGACCTGTGCTTCTTTTCAATGCTGCTTATTTTTTAAACTAATATGTCAGCATAAAATGCACTACTTTCATTTACCGCATTTCTATCTAGATTGTTCACAACTCAGCTAGTTTTGTTCCGGTGAAATGGCGTTTTGTTTTTACTGTTGCTCCAAAACCTGTCGTTCCACTTAGGTCATCTCTCGTATTGTTTCCCAAAATTGGGCACCATGTGACCAAATTCTAAGATATTCGCAAACTACGATAACGACGAATTGCTGTTACGGAAAAGTGTTGATTTCGCCCGTTCGTTAAACCCTGAAAAAGCTCTCAGGAGTTTGAACGTACGACAAAAGCCGTCTTTCAAAAAGATCTCATTCCATATGTACGAAAATTCAACAAATAATTTGCATTGGAAAATTACAAAGCATGTTTATGATATTCGAAACACGACCTTGAGGAGGGGATCAAGGCCGACACCTTGAAGTTAACTTCAGCTTTCGTCGAGAAATAATGAGTTTAACCTGGTTAGATTAGAATGAAAATGCTTAAGTGCATTTTGTTTTTCGGGCTGTGTTTTCAGTACACATCTAAACTAGTAAATAATGTGTTCTGGTCTTCATTTGTTCTTTAGACACTAGAAGCACTAATTGATTAGTGTTACCTTTTGTCTTAAGATGACACCAGCTTTGCAACCGATTGTTTCAGCCTGAAGACTATTCTACGTTTTTCCCTAGGAGCAGTCCAAAGAAGCTGACCGACTGTCCATCAAGTGTTTCATTTACCATGCATCACCAATTGGTCAAAATTACTCAACAATCTATTTCACATAAAAAATGGTTTATTTTAGCAATTCTACACTAAACCTGCATATGGTGATTTTATTTCTCAGAACTAAAAGTTCCTAATATGTCACATACTAAGCGTTTGTCCGAATAGCGGCTTCACCGGAAGCTCCAAGGGTTCTCTCTATCCCCAGAATTCCAAAAGCCGGACACGTACATTCATGTACACCGACTACCCAACTTCGTGGAACCCGAGAGATCCAGTGTCACGAAGAAATCTCCGTTAGATAATTTCAGTTTCCAAATTTTTGTTTTCACATGTTCGCAGGCTGAATTATTATACACGAACCAAACTGAGATTTTCAGAACTAGACCGGACAATGCAAGAATCGGAACAATCCGGTAACTCTCGTAGACTAACGTATCCGCGTGTGTTCCATATTCTGATTTTCAGAAGTCATCCCAAAGTTCTGAAACCATCCCAAATTTAGGTGATTCAGTTTCAGTCCAACTCCTCGAATTGGTCAAAAACACTTCCAGTGTGTCATATGAACCATCACTTAAAATTAACTTACTTGACCTCAGAATTTCCCAACTCTGTTTCTGGTAATACGCAATGAAACTAGTTGCTCACACTCAACTCATAAGTTCCAACGAAAAGACTAACGAATTCAGCTTACTGACATATAGATAGACTATAAGAATATGATTTAGAACTCTTACCTACATGGCGCTGAGATAGTGAAGCTTAATCATCAGACGAGTGGAGTGAATCCATTCTAGAAAAGCATGTTTTTGAACAGACTCCATCTGTCTTTCACCCTGTAGCCCGTGAAATGTTGCGTGCGGTAACCGAACGGGCTCTTGTGAACTCCGAGGGGAAACAGACTGAGGTGGGTTTCAAAGGAGGCACATTTAACTTTTTGCATAATGACGATTTTGTGAAAATCTGTTCACTCAACCAGAATTCAGCTTCTGTCAATCGTGTTCTTGAGAAAAAACGTTTTAGTTCCTTCTTGTTTCAGAAAAGTTGACCAAAATTTTGTCGTGTCACCTCTCTTTCTTTTTATGTACGTATTTTGCACACGAGTTTCGACAAAATTGTTCTCAGTAGGTGACTGGCTTGTTCAGTATCACGCACACTTTTCCAAAATAAAAAATCCACTGGAGTTGTTCAGAATATTGAGAATCGGAAGTATTCCAAATTTTCATTCTCCTGATCTTCTGAGAATTTGCGTGTTCGCGAGTATGATCTATATCGACTTAATAAGCCTCTGATAACCACACTGTGGCCCTGAACAGGGAAATACACGTTGAGAAAATCGCGTTTGGCCTTGGAACAATAATGCAAGAGTCTGATTAATCTAAAATCATGACCACTAATATCAAGTGAGAGGCAGTGGTGCTAAATAAAGCAAACCACACATCACTAACCTTTGTTCGTTGCTTTCCGATGCACAAAGATTTATCAGTTAGAAAACAACGAATGGAACCAATGCTGACTATTAACTTCTGTTTTGTCAGGGTATCATCTTTGTGCCGACTTCCGACTGCACTGTTTGATCGAGGTACGTTTAGTTACGTCCGTTGTGAATTACTTAGGAGATACTGCAACAATGCCAAAACTGGGCCTGCTTGTGTACGTTTATTCCATTGATACTGTATTTTTCAAAGTTCTTATCCTGGCAAAAAGGGGATTCGATGATTAAACTGAACAGTTTTCACGGAAATATCATCTACGGTAGTTCTGTCTGCCCTTTGGTAAGGGTCTAGTGCCAGTTGTATCCGAGCGGTTTTCCGTCGATTTACAACATTAAAACGGTCACCGAAAAATAAACGATAATCGGGATGTTGTTCACTGAATATGGATGTATGTAAATCAGTCAGTGCACAAACCTGCAAATGCAGGTTCTAGAGCAAGGTGGGCTGTCGTACTTCAGAGATGCAACAAATGCTGCAGTGCTAGTGTGTTCTTCCACAACGTTCAATGGCATTTAAGCTTATAACATTTAAATTACCAATGTACCCAATTTGTGCTCACCATAGAATTTTAGAGTATACAAAATAAGAACAAGTAAACAAATATATATTCTCCTATTGTTGTCAGGATGGGAATAGCAAAACTGTATGACAACTTTGCAGCTTCAGGAATATTCCACCTAGCCTATGTGTTTGTTACAGTTGGCGATTTGATGCACATTTCGGTGTTCATCAAAGTCAGGAGAAGGGATGTCTTTTCCAGTTGGTCATAACATAAAGGTTCGTTTACTTCCGTTGCCAGAGCAAAGTCGTGGGATTGTTATTTGTTGCTGTTCTGTTAGCCGCATCAGCGAAATGAAGAAGAGGATATTTTTATAAATACACGTGGGGGATTGTGCCAAATTTGTCCAAAGAATGTTATCCCGTCACCAAGTGTACTATTATCTTAAAAGTATTTTTACCGCACATGAACGATTCATGCAGCAGTTGACTTCGTAGGATAGAAAACGCTTGCGAACAGAAAAACTTAATTTCACTGAATGAATGACAAAACTATCAGCTAATGTTGAAACTGGCCCCATGAGTTTGCCAATGAAATGGTGATCAAATATCACTAGAAGAAAACCACTGGAAAAAAGTCAATCGTAATGATGGTGACAGAAAAGGGCTACTTGCATCCACAGTGAGTGTTCTGTGATGAAGGGTTTCTGGTCAAACTGTCAACCAAAGTGCAGTTGCGAATGAAAAAAATCCGATAATTATGGGTGGAAACGGAATAAACCGCAGCATTTAACGCTTTAGACAAACGCATTTCGTTATGCAACGAATAACAGCGGACAGATATCGACCGCTAATTATCAGGATCATATTTATTACACCGCACAGACAGGAGTAATCAAACCGTCCATAAGTTCAGTTTGGTCCAATCTATGTCCAACGTCCTCTACATTTGACTCTGCTTAGCAAACAGATTTTTATAAGCTGTCAGTTTGAACACACCCTAACTCCGCGAGTTACCAGTGCACTTGGGCAACATGGATTTCGAAAGGGATAGCCAAGGTGTTGAAGCAGTTCACATGTCAAGATTAACTTTCCAATATACTGTCAATTAAGAATTACTTCCACAGCTTATACGGCCCTTCAGAATGAATGGATGAACTGTCATGCTTTACTTCGTGGCTGTTTGTTGCGTCTTCTCAATAATACTCCGGGGACTATTGAGGATAAACCTGGATATTTGGCTCAAGATGAAAACATATTGTCAATTTAGGCACAATCAAAACAATGACCGAGTCAATTAAAGCATCCTGTTAAATGCATCGTGTACCAGACTTGCTTTCTTGACCACTGCTACACACTTGGATCACAGGCTAGGTCAATTGGAACCACCGTATTAACCAGTCGTGGCACCTGGGTTTTCCTCTCTAAATAAGTATTTAGCATCATCCGAACTTGGTCGTGTTGACCACTGGTTACTTGTTAGCAGTTAAGAAATGTAAAGCGTTTAGAATTTCTAAGAACTTCCGACTGTTTACCACATTATCTTTTATGCGCCGTACTTTGATGCTGTCAACTTAAGATAGTAACGTGAGTTTCGCGTGCTTTGTGGTTTGAGGACTAATAAACTGTAAGACATTGTTCTCATTATTAAACCACGCAAAGTGTAGCTAATGTCTTAGTATCAGCGGCGAACTTTTGGTGGAGGCAATCGGTGAGATGAAGTGGTGAAAAATTAGCTGTGATCGTTACGGTGCTGTGTCCTTATTGCTGAAAGATCTACTCGAGCAAATGTTTCAATCGAATTTTGTTCAGCCTATCAAAACGGCGTATATGTTGACAATGCAAAAATGCCTTTCAGAGGCAATTTAAAGTTTCGTTTTTTGGCGCATACCAAACCAACTTTTCTTATAATGGTTCATCGATCCAACTCTCCACGACTTTTGAGACAACCGACAGTAATACGGTTTGTCTGTAGTTACAAGGACCATCAAAATCACTTTGAAGATGTGTGATAGTGTGTTTTTTGCTTCGGGAAGCCGGGTACCTTGGTAAAACGGAGTATACAATTCATAAAGTGATTTTTGTAAATTCTTCTGCACACTGTCATGAAAATAGAGAGGAAAGAAGATTATTACTTGGGGATTTGTTGATGGATTTATCGAGGTAAGGTTAGGTGTACACGCAAACATTTGCTAACAGTAAGTACACCGAGGTTCTAATCATCTAAGTAATGTGCAACTGACTGCTTTATAACACAGTGGTAATCTTATGTGAAGTCGCCTTCCACGCTTTCGACTTGATTGACCATTTTCTGTAGTCCGTTTATTGTAGGAGGCTGACACTCATAGGTTAGTTGCCATCCATTGCCTTATGGTTCTGTGACTGTCTTAAACTATAACATCTATTTTGTCGGAGACGTTTATTGTTCTTCTCTAAACTTAAACCGAATTCGATTAGTTTGTGTCCACCGAGGTTGTAGTAGTCATTCAAGGATAATGGACATGCTGAGGACCAGTTCAGATGTTATGTGTTACCATTGACCCTTTGTTTAATCCGGCTTTTTCCAACGTGGCTAACACTATTGATCGCCGTGCTTGTGGCTGGCAACGTGGAAGCTGATAAATACCCGACGAATTGGAATTCTTTATGCGATCATATGGGGTTCACGAATTAAGTAGACAGAGCAATCCGTCGTGATCTCCTACACATCTATATACGTCGTGCCACGAAGACGCAGCTGGCTGGGCCGCGGTTTCTGTTATCTAATTCAGCTTGCGTTTGACGCTGATCAACGCTGTCTAGCCAGAACATGGCTAAATCAGCTAACAGAACGATAGCAACACGTTTGTTGAACCATGCTACTACAACTACCTCCTAATTATATTTATGGTCCAATTTGAAGACGAAGGATCTACATTCATTTTACTGTCGCTGTTTACTCCCCACCTTCGTTTAGTTCCACTGGTTGCGAGCAGGCTCGAATGCATCCACACACCTTTGTTCTGGAGTCGTAGTCTACCCGTGGCCTGGCATTATCGGAATGGAAAATTCACACAGACTCCCACCTGGGAAATCCGAAAGATCAAGGCCTGTCTCATCATCCTCACATGCAAATCCGTATGTTCAAAACCTGAAAGCAAGACGTTCATCATCTGCACGACCTGCTCATAATGTGCGAATTGAAATGAACAGTACACGGTCTGCCACACAGGTAAATTATACTAAATGTTAGAAGGGTCCTATTTTAGCAAAATGATATTTAGTAATGCATATTTGATGCCCAGTTGATACCACCTACTTTAGCTCAGCTGATTCCAACTCTGACTGAATCGTCGTGAAGCAAAAGTTTGCTGCAGTCATAAAAGTTATAACTTTGCCTATGTGAAACCGCAAAATCTATTCATATCTTTGACAAAGATTGTAACCGATCCCCTGAAAAAGTACGTTTGGAAAGTGCTGTTCGTTTTGTACATGAGTCAACAACATTGTAGGAAAGAATATATCATAATATGAAAGACCTGAACAATTTAAGCTTGTTTAGAGATACTGTTAGATGTTTGATGGTGAAAATATCCAATCTCTGAAAATTCACACAAAACTCGGAAGGTGAGTCATTGACGACGATCTGTGGGTGTTCTTTGTGGGCAGCCTTAGCTAGACACTATCAAGAAGAGCTCACAAACATTCTGATTAAATAACTTGTGCTGTGAACTGACCGATGATAACCGGTCTCAAAAACCCGGTTTCTCCGGGATAGATTTGCCATAAGAAAAATAAGTCCATGTAAAAGTTACGATTATAAATCAGTCAGGATGGTTTGTCCCGGAAACATACAGAACACTGCGATTTCCTATTAGAGGTCTTCATCAGAATGTATCGGAGGCATCATCATTATCCAAATGTAACTCGAGCTGAAACATATTTAAACTGTAACTGGCACGGTTATCTTAAAATGTTGAGGCAATCCAAAGTTGGACAATGTTTAAGAAGTCCGCATGGAGTGTGGTTTGCTGTCATTCAGTTTCCCTTGAGAAAATTTAATTGTCAATGTTGTCTACCATGTGATATGTATTCAGAATGCTGCAACGGTTGCATGTTCTGCTTTCGTATCCACATAGTAACTTACGACATACCCTAGTTGTTTCAAACTTTTTCGCCCTGTTAAAAAATTTTAACCGACAACCGTCAACATAGCCAAGATGTCATGAATTCATTTCGCACACTCTCATCAGTCGTCAGCGTTTGGCTAACATGGAAACAAAACCAACAAAACTTAAATGAAACGGTCAAAATTACAAATAAGGCTGGGTCATGATTGGTACTCACATCTAAACCGACGGTAAACGAAGATAGACAGTCAGTTGTTTTGGGCACATAGGACCGGCTGCCGATGGCTGATTACCAAGACTTCAATATATTTGAGAATTTGTGTGTTGTGAGCATTCATCAAGACCTTAAACAACGATGTGATATTGACACTATGACCTGAAGGCAATAAGTGCCTTGCAGTTTCGTCCTCGCTGAGGGCCATTCATTGGTAGAAGCTGATTGTTGAGAAGAATATACCATAAATGAGAAACTGTTTCATTTAATATGGATGTGTGTAATACAGTCAGTACACGGACATGCGGATGCGGCCTTTCTAGAGCAATGAGGGCTGTCGTGCCTTAGAGTTGCGGATGCTGACTGTTCAAAGTTAAAGATGTAAACCGCCTTCATGTATACAGCACTAATGTTCACTGACACACAACGAGTGACGCCAACAATCACGTAACAGTGAGATTAATCAGCAGTTAATTGGTAGCGCGTGTCGTGTCAGTTTCCGCATCCTAATCACAAGTCTGCACAGACTTGGATGTATTAGAAATGTTAAGTAGTTGTGAACCACACGGGTCAAATTCTGCGAATGTCTCCGCCGGTCAGCGCAAGGTATGAGTTGGACAAATAATGTGGCATGGAGAAATAAGGCTATTTATGGAGGGTTGGTCATTGTTAGTGCGATTTATCTACGGGGGTTTGAGCTCTGTTGACCCATACGATCGGTGGATCGTCACTGCCATTGTGTTGGTAGTCCATCGGACTCAGCTGCGTTACCTTTGAAGTAAATTCATGTAGTGACATAGACCAGTGAAATACAAATGAAATCTATTTTTGCCATTGGCGCCTTAATTTCACCCACAGCTATGTTACTTGCATTTGAGGTGTAATCTCCTTGGGGTTTAATAATTAGGTATTCACGTAGATCTTTTCATTAATTCAATCCCCTCCAATCACGCTCTGTTCTTTATACCTACAACCTTTCCTGTTCACTTTTATACTGTGTTTAAGCATCAACATGAAACTTTGACACATTTCCGATTATGATGACATTAATTTTTCTGAAAAGTGGTGGCAACTCAGAATGTTAACTTCATTTTTTATTCACTCTCCGCCACTGTCGTCATTATCACCTGCTACGGTAACATCATCTTCCTTGAAACGACAACCACCCAGTAACTCTCAACATAATTATCATAATCGTCTTTGTCACAAACACTGTCATAAATCTCCATCACAGTTAGTACGGTACAGGGTTTTTAAAAATTATGTGAGCGTAATCCACATGCATGAAAAAATGCAATTCCCTTTTGCCTCATTTTCTCAACCATAATAGCCCAAACATACTATCATTCTCCTTTAAAAGAAAGTTATTCAACCCATCCGCGCAACAAATCATCATGGAATAGAGAAAAATTGCTTTTTGCATTAGTTACTTTTTGCCAAATCAAATTAGGCCCGCGTACGCATACACACACGCCAGTGCTCACATCAGGCCTGTCCATTTCAGTTGGCCGACTGTGTGCTGATCTGTTTGCCGAGTGTTTGTGTGATGCCTCACATTATCTAATTGAATAGGAACATACCCCACGCGTAGCTTGCTTCAGATGCCACAGCTGTCCACTCACGTAATCGATCAACTGTCGTGGTTTGTGAAGGTGAGCCCACGTCTTAACAATTATGGGCGCAATTCCTCTTTATCTTACGCGCATTCAGGAATGCCTCTGTTCACCACCGTTCGACTGCTCAAAACACAGCCGTTCAAGTATGTAGCGCGTGTGCAAGAGTTAACACCCTGACGCACATTCTCCTCGTGCTTTCAACCGTAAGATTGTGGATGGCTGCTTAATTTAATTACCTTATGGACTAATTTCGCTAGAAAACAAGACAAGCTGGATTGTCGATTTGACTAGATGAACTGGTTTGATGTATCCGTGTAGGTGAATTGTGACTGTCTCATGGATGGATTATCTCTTTAGCAGTGAAACTGGAACATGTCGATTTCAGTAAATAATTCACTACCTACTTATTGACTGAGTATGACTTTCAGGCAAATTCTGATATGTATGGGATTCTGACAATTGTTGATTTCGCTCAAAAGTACTGGAAGAATTATATTCTATTGTGACATGAAGAGCCGCTCATAGCGTCATCAGTTAGAGTTGACGGGACAGATACGCTACTTCGTATTGTTCTTACCGAGAAAACTGAGCTCTGTTCGTAATTCTGTTAAGTTGTTTATGTGAATGTAGTAATTCTACGTCCGTTATACATAGTACGCCTGGTTACACTGATTATCCGTATTCGTCTCTGTGTTCACTTATCCTGTTTCAAAAACTTGTAGCCATTAATCGTCGCCTTTTATGTTCACGATCATAGTTTTGAGCCCGTTGACATCAATCGTAGCCTGTAAATATCAGTCATAATCAAATCCCTGTATATTCAGTAAGCAGCTATTCAACTGGCTATACTTTCCCCATGCACTTTGAGTTTTATATCTTCTCTCACAGGCAACTTGATCACCAGAGGGTTGCTATAACGACTAATCACTAGTCCCTGTTGTTGTATAAAGCTTAACAAATTCGCCAAACCTCAAGTGTATGAGCATACTGTAACACTGTGCTCATTATACCCATATCTGTCAGTTAGCTCATGTAGTAAACTGAACATAGTCCATGTGGGCTGTTGGTTCGTGGATGCCTATTGGTCAACTAATGACGGCTAACAGCAGCCAGAGGCAGCTTCAAAACCAACACCCTTGGACTAAAATTCATCACTTGTGAGAAGAAAATAGAGACAACAATACTGAGCAAAATGGGAACACTAAAATATTGTTTCCTTACGGTATCACCATCTGTACGTTCATCAGAAATTGACCCTCTCAAGCGTGAGTTTTACAGGGTATACCATCAGTACCTTTCGAAAGGACACCATGCTATATGCAGTAAATTCTCGCAACCGTGCGTAAGCAGCGTAGTACCTGGCGCACAAATTATGAAGGCAGCAGTCATAGGTTTTGGGTTCTGGTGGTATCGAGCATTCAAGAAAACAACAAACAACCAGTTCCCTATAGACTAAGTAATATGGCGCCTATCCTTTTTAATAAGGTGTTTTTAAATCACATGACAATCTTGTGGCTCGTTCACTTGTACACTCGGACTTCTTGCAAACAGAAGTGTATGTTTTCAATCAAAGCCAAGCGGGTAAAACAACTTATGAAATTATGTCAATGAAAGCCAAATGCTGTTACTTCTGTGAATTGAAAATGTGGAACCAACGTTGCTAAAACGATGAAAACGTGGAAGTTTACGGTTTGCACAAAGCAGTACTAGAATGTACAACGCTTGTGCAGCTAAACAAGTTACTTTCTGTACCCGCGTTTTGACTTATCAAACTCTACTGTGATATCCGGTTAATTTGCCCTTACAAATTGATGTCATTAGTCCACATGTAAAATTCAGCTAACCCAACAAGACTTTCTGATAAACACGTGTTCTGCGGTTTTACTCAGGTTACAAACCCCATAATTCTATGGGCACATTACTTGTCTTATCACTTGCCCTGTTCTGTTAGAATTATATGAAGGAAATGCCCTATTAAAACCAAACCCCATATCCGTAAGTGAAGCACTTAAACTGTGTCACCTTCCAATCGTGCTGCAAAATTATATCGTCATTATCGTGAAGAATAGCAATGTATCACTGTTTTCCATTGATGCTTAACTGTCAGACAACCATGCAAAAACAAGCACTAGTCAACGAATAGTGAAAAATAGAAACGCAGGGAGCCTAACAGCTAAAAAGTACATCTCTATCCAGACATTCAACATCAAGGTGCATACTGGTTGCAAACAAATAACCAAACCATAAGTGAAAGTAAGGCGTCGTCTACAAGAAAGGTTTCCAAAGTCTGCCACTTCCTTTCGCTAACAGTTGCACTTATCTCAAAGACAACTTGGCCGATTAACAACAAATTCGACGCCATTGAGCTTTATTAGCTGCTGCCTCTCCCAAACTCTTTGGCCGCTTATTTTGTGAGTCACGAGGGTCTCAGTCCGGGAGAAAATCCAGACTAACACTAACTAACACTACTAGCTAACTAACTAACTAACACTACTAACTAAAAACTAACTTTCCTCACCTTGAGGGTTGAACAAATGTATCCGATTCTTGACCTGTTTGTTGCTTATCTACTGTATGTGACTGAATGCAGGCATCTAGAGTCAACTACATGAGGATAGTTCACGTTTTCTAATCTGAACGGTCAGGCTTTGCAGCTAAAAATGGGCACAACAGTCAAACGTTTCTTACGTACGCGGGCTTTAATTTTTACAGCTGTGCCCCTCAATCGCCAGAGATGTCGTAACTCAGTGAATAACGTCCTAGCATCAATCTGACGATATTCTGTTTCATCCCCATATCTCCATTACTTCTAGTTCAATTTCCTTGTATTCAAATTGGTCGATAATCCCCAACGTTAGATGTGCGTAATCATAACAGCTTTAAAGAAGCACTCTACAATTTGAGGTTGCAAATCGTATTCCGAAATATGTCAGTCAGTCCCTATTTCTTCCTACAAGTCAGCTGACAAACGCTCCAGTAGGCACCAGTTATGTATGCTACATGAACATAAGTACTGTAAAACCGTCTAACCAAGCCCATTTCAGAAAACGTGTAATCCACCTTGTCACAACTGCTTATCCGCATATGGAGTCCAATCTATTCAGTTAGTTTTACCAAACGGTGAGATCTTTCCAGAAACTGAGAAGGAATCATCTGTATTTGTGTCACTACAGACGTACCCTTTTTGAAAACTAGGCTGAGAATTGAGTAGACTTGCTGGTTAATGTTGAAGTAGAGAAGTAATCTAAACTACAGCTGAATATATAGTTTTGCTTCGATGGATTTGAAAATCATAGTTTCAAAACAGTTAGAATTGTTCTATTTCATCGATGATACTTGAAATAAATGTCTATTTGCAGATACGAAAGTGCAATTTTATCACTGACTGACTGATAAGACTTACCTGGTAGTAACTCTAATCCTTATTCTAATGCGTTTACCGATCAGGTGGTTTATTTGGGAACCAGGTTATCACGTAATGATTAGTACTTACAGACTCTGTCTGTAGCGTATATGCCTAAACAGCTCTCCCAAGGGCGATACTTGCAAGGATGGCTGAAAGTCTCTTCACCGGTGTTATAGTAAACGTTGCTATGTAGTAGCCTTCTATTTAGTACACTTTGAAGCTAGAAGATGATCAACGGTTGCTAAAAATGTTGTGTGACATATGTGTTAATTCTAAAAGGGTTCCAGTTTTGAAACTACTGGTTATCGGGTGGGCTTGAAGCATTGCCAACAACTGTATGCCTATAAGCAACAAACACTGTACCAGCAACGTTATGAGGCAACCCCGGAAGCCTAGAAATTTTACCTTTGACCTCCTTTACCCACACATTTTACTTTGTCATATGAAATTCAGCAAATGATTCTAGCTATTGACTACTCCAGTGGGACTTCCCAAGCAATTCAGGTTGATGTCCAGCATGACCATTGTTGAGCATTGACTTCACTGCTGAACTGATACGGCGCGTAGCACATAAAACATGCTGTTTCTTATACGGAATCGCGTCAAACTAGACCTCGAACTTTCTAGACTGGATTTTCTCTAAAAGACTTGATTATGTTTATTACTCGTGCTATCCGCACCGTTACATATGTTTTGTGCAAGAATGCTACATTCTTTCCCGGAGGGTGTAGGAGGAAAATTTGCATTCGGTATTAATATTCCAATCTCAATAAATACATCCAATCGGTTACCTACAGGTGTAGACCAAAGGTGCGTCTCAATACACATCTCAGGCATCCCCACTGATCTTATTGTATACTCGACTTTGGTCACTTTCTAACGTGCCCTTTGTTTTCTGTTTTAGGTTTCAATTTTGTTACATTCATTCTTGACCGCCGTTGCCTTCATTTTCATGAGGCAAACGATTGGGCAATAGTTAACTACTATTCTGGATTCGTTTCACCTAATTCAGCATGTAG
This sequence comes from Paragonimus heterotremus, assembly GCA_013368495.1. NCBI lineage: Eukaryota > Metazoa > Platyhelminthes > Trematoda > Plagiorchiida > Troglotrematidae > Paragonimus > Paragonimus heterotremus. The sequence continues at coordinate 49,806 of LUCH01003301.1, read as the reverse complement.
ATTTATGCGATAATTATGTAAATAATTTATTTCGATTAAAATGAGTGGCAATATGTAAAATCATTTTTTTGAAAGTTACTGCACATCACAACTTCTATCCTTTGTCACTCTTCGACTGGAAATGATCGATCAGGAATAAATATTGTGTCGTTGGACACAGGAATATGTTAAACTGATCTCCACTTATTTTCTCATTAACGGTTCATTATTAAGCTGTCAGTAGTTGAACGGTCAGTTTGTGTTTTAAATCGAAAATCTTGCTCATCTATCGAGGGCTGTGTTCATCGAATCTAAGCAAGCTGTTTGAACACACTCCTTTAGTTGGAAACAAGAAGATCAGTTGCTGAACAATTAATGCACAAACCGGTGGGGTTGAAATAAACAAAATGGCACTACCGCTTTGTGCAATTATTCAGTGTTTACACACGTCTTAGGTATGCACCAGTGGTATCTGAAATTGAACAGACAGATTCCTTAGACACTTGGTGTATGCTCATCTGATCGCCATGCGTGTGAACAGGAAGCCCATGAATTTCAGCATACTCGCTCACTGAATACATAGTTATCAGCAGTACTAACTTCCAGCCGTTGATCAAGCGCAAATGCTGTTTTCGGCATCCCAACTTATTGTGACCACTATGCTATCGGTGTCACTCTTCAGAGGCTGCCGCAATTACTGAACCTCTCTGTAAAGAAGCCATCATAACTGTGCTATTTTTCCAAACAAATCAATAATCGTCTGTTAACTCCAATTGATGACCCCTCGACAAGGACTTCTCTCCAAAGTGAAATCACAGAAATCATTGACTTGTTGAGCGGTATTTGATTATTGTTGAGTAGTATGGGATTTTATTTTTGATACAGATTGAACATCATCCACAACTGATCGCAGCCGTCGCATTCCAAAAGACTTTCCAGTCGGCCCCTCTCGAAAAGAAGCACTAGATTCTAGTTCCGCTCTCATCAGAGCTTTTCAGTAGTGCATGTCACCGTCACTGCAGCCGGGACTTGAACCAGGGCCACGCTGTTTGTGAGGCAACCGTGTTTACCACTGCCCCATTGGCCCCACATTAGGCACGACTGTGTCGGCCAACCTGATTGTTACTCACAAGCGAAAGCGGTTGAGTGTTCACATATGATAATTCAGTCGTGCCTAATTGGAGGTCAGTGGCGCAGTGGTGAACACGGTTGCCTCATGAACAGAGTATCCGTGGTTCAAGTCCCGGCAGTGGTGATATGCACTACTGATCAGCTCTAATGAGAGCGAAACTCGAGTCTAATGTTTCTTTTCGAAATGGGCCGACTGGAAAGTCTATGGGAATGCGATAGCTGCGATCAATTGTGGGTGATGTTCAATCTATATAAAAATAAAAATCCCCTACTATTCATCAGAAACTGATATTCGGTTAATTTGGCTCATCCAGTGATAGGCCAGGGTGAACTTAGACAGGATTTGTCGGACTCATCAGTATTGGAACTCACAACTTAATGTCCGAAAATTTCACAGTCTACGGTCGGTAGACAGTTATCTTACAATCTGCCTTCTACACTTTTGATCTATTTTGTTATTGGTTTTACGTACGTCAGCTTTTGAAAGGCAATTATATGGACAGAATTGTTTCCATGGTCTTGATCAGTTAAGCTGGTTGGCGTCTTAAAAGTTAGATCGTATCGCTTGCCGCACCGAGCACTGTTTCCCGACGCTTCCATCTACTGGCGTAAGGTGCGAGGTGGACAGATGATGACCTGGCGTAGACAAGTGAAATCGTTCACGAAGGGGTTGGTCACTGTAGATCGGGTTTGTCTCCCGGGCTAGAGCCCTCGTGACTCTTAGAGTCGAAGGCTTGAGACTCTAAGTGAGATGGCGGCTAACCGAGCTCAGTTGGTGAATGTTGTCGTTGTTTGTCCGAGTTGTCTGTGAAGTGAATGCACTTGATGACGCGAGGTAGTAAGGGCCGTGAGGAAGCTGTCTTGCTGATGACGCCTTGCTTTCACTTACGGCTCGGTTGTTTGTATGCAAGGTGTAGGCGCCTTGATGTTGTATGTCTGAATGTAGACGTAGCTATTGTTAGTGACTAGGTCCCCTCCCTTTTCCCTTTTTTCTTCTGTCTTCTCAAACAGGGTTTGTTTCTTCTTCTTCATGGTTGTGTGGCAGTTAAGCATCAGTGTGAACCACTGATGTATTGCTGTCTATGATGAAGATGATTATGATGATCAATCCCATAAATTGTTTCACTTTCTATCAGATCTACTACTCTTCGGAACTGACATCTGCGTGACAGTAGTCTCCGTTGAGTTACCTACGATCGGCAGGACTAAGTTCATGTTTTACGATGATGATTTCATATCATGCAGTCATACGATGAATACTACTTATTATTGGGATATTAAGTGACAATCATCACACAACACCTCATTCTGAGCTTCAAGTACTGCATATGCTGGCCGGCTTTGGATCGAACATTTCCTAACTCCATAGAAAGCACTATCAGCCGTGCTATACTCTTCCTCATCCCCAACCGGAAAAAAATAATCAAGACCATGTCCGAATTCTAAAGTGGCTCTCCTGGGACGTTCCGATGCAGTCCAGTTGAAGTCGAGCCTTCTGTATTGAGTTTTCTGAATCGCATCAGCTAATCGTTATCATCCTCATTGTTAACATTACATCAGTTGTCCGCACTAAAGCTTAACTACCATAAAACCATGTACAGAAGAAGGGAAAACAGAGGAGAGTGGACCCAACTGTCAAAAAATAGCTGCAGTTTACTACTGCGTCATCTGCGTTTCATATTCTTTCAAAATAAGTGATCAAGGTGTACTCGATTACCGCCGGTGATACTACGCGGTTTTTCGTAGTAACTTTCCTTATCAACAATAAATCACTGGTAAGATCGATGAAGTTAAATTAGATGATGCACAGACTGATTTCTGAGAACTTTGGTAGAGACTTGACTAACACAAACAACGTTGAACAAACCACGGAAACTTTTGGGGAAGTGCTTATTTATGTGTTTCCACTCAACCTTTAGCCATTTTCTTCAAGAGTACGCAGTCAGAGTCTCAGTTCTAACCGTTGCTCGTCAGGCGAGCTCTGGGATAGACAGTCAGGAGGACTGAAACCCTTGTGTGCACGCCCAGTCCCAACACACACGATTTGGCGTCCACCGGGTGTCTACCGTGCTCCTCAGAGATCGTCGTCTCCAGAAATATCTTCGGTCAATCCTGTGCCTCAACAAGGTGTCGGAATACCTTGGAGAACAGCCGCACGAGCATCTCGTTGCTGTCGGTGAGTTTTTGCTTCCTTAAGGTTTGTCACTGGTTTTTAAGAAGAGGTGAACATGATTTTTATTTTTGAGCTTTTAAGCAAATACCTCAAAAGCATTTTGTTAGACAACCTTTTGGACACATGGATATAGATATCGATTTGTCCTTCTCACCGTCTGTCTATCCGCAAACGTTTGAGTTTGCAAACATAGTCTGATTAACGTTTGTAAAATAGTGATCCGATTGGACATAACCAACTTTCAGAGTCCCGGTAAATTTTGTATGCATTTATGGTATTTTCATGCAAGTGACTGTAGCAGAGCTTTGTTGAGCAAAGCGTTATCTCCCCATCACCGCTTTATATCTGACTAGATTTTGCTTGACTTTGTTAGTGTTTCAAGAAACTACAAAGTCAACGTCTTGTTTGGCCGAGGCTCTTATCACACTTCCACAGGCCGTAGGTAATTTTTACTTTGCGTCACAGAAAATGTACGTTGTGACAAGTGTCTTCTATCCGTTGTCAACATATGGGATCATTTTTCTGGAGCGGTATCTTTGATTAGTCAGTTAGTTCGCTTTAAGGTCTTGTTAGTAACGTTAACGTGACCAGAAACGTTGTCATTTTTACCATTAACCTCTCATTCACAAGTTGTTCTTGAGCCTGAATTTCATTATACTTGTAGTTTTCGTTGTTCGATTTTAATGACTTTGTTTACCAGGCGGATATGCAATTGTTTGATAAACCTTGAAGAGGATTTTGGCATTCTGTTTCCCGAGTTAAGTTTATAACAGGTGACTGCCTTATCACCAAACTGGGTGACATCATAGCAGTGTTTGGGAAGTTTGAAATATGCCTGTCATTAACGCTTCTGTAATACTGTTTATACTGCATAGTCCCCTGATCTCGTCGTGCTGATGATCGCCTGACCTCTGAATCCTCTGTTCATGCTTGTGGAGTAGTCTGCAATGACCGCATTTGTGCTGCGTTAAGTTAGCCAGTAAAATTTATACGTTGTGTGTTTGTTTTTTGCCCACTTGAAGGAATATCATGCCACCAATAATCAACTTGCTTGTTTGGCGCTTTTTCCTGAATTTTAGCGGATATCCATTAAACCAACACCCTGGACAAACTTGTTTGGATTCGCGGGCTCTTCGTTTGAATCAACAACTTTTGGTAAACCAAACGATTGGAATACCTCCACATACCAAATCCAAAATTACATCATCTCCAGGACTGATGAAATATTCAAATCGTTATGTACCTTTAAGAAAGTTTGATAACGACTCCTGTGGATTCACACCAAGACAAAACCCTAGAAATTCAATGGCCAGCCGTGAACCGGAATTGCAAATGCAGCTGAAAAAACTCATGGTCGGTTTTTTCACCTAATCTCCTCTACTAATGAAATTTTCGCTTGTTCTGCACTACGTCGTTTTGAAGACGGGCTGCAATTAGCCGTATTTGAGGTTTTGCATTTCTACTCACTACAAAGGCTATATGTAGTCCACCACGTCTGTACGTTGGAATTCAACACTTGATTGGTTTGTTTGTAACAAGGGAGTTGAAAGCAATCGTCAACAGTTTTTTCCACTTTGGATTAAATATGATAATAAAACAGTGTGCTAAGTGAACTACTGCACATGTCTCTTTAGGACGCGTAGCAAAATGGCGTTTGTAATACACCGTTTTACAATATTTCTATGCCCACTTCGCCAATATAGCTTTTCAACAGACAATCATTTCTGATTGTCTTCGTCTAAAATCAGCCAAATTTCAAAAACACCTGTGACTAATGTCGACGGACAGCAGCTATGTCAGTATCGCATGATTCTACATTTATGTTAATAAGCAAGAGCGTGGATCGGACAAAACGTTTGTATAAATAGTCGTCAGTCACACATTTCACAAATGAAAACTTCAGGGCAACGACGCTGTTGGTTTGTTATTAGCTTGTTTGCTGCGGATATTGCCTCACTGATTAGTTTGCTCAGGCTGAGAACGTCTTAATTATTCGCAGAGTGGTCTCGACAGTTTCCTCGTAAATTTATTAAAACCAAAAGACTAATAAAGGTGGACCATTTTCATTCTTTGAATTTGCTTTGCTAACGTTTGCGATCTACAGAGATGATGACCGGAACCTTCAAAAGAGATGTCGGCCATATAGGCTGTGTGAGGTGAATTCTGCTGTTGTGATCGAGTTGTCATTGAAGAAAGTTCAGTTAGTAACTCGAAGTAATGAAAGCCCCAAGGATGTCGTTCTCTTTTTGTCGTCTTACTTCTGTCTACATGTGCATCGCTTGTTTTCCACCAGCTGACACCCTAGCACCGGGTTTAAGCATAGTTCCTATAAGCATTTATGTTCTGCATCGCTTTCGTTTTTCGTAGTTCGGCTTTGTTTTCCTTCTAATGGTTGTTTAGTACGCTTTCGAGCTAGTCAAGTACGCCGAAGCTGATCTAGTTTAAACAACCAGCCCATTCAGTATGACATCGAATGCAATTTTATGTTTGTCGCAGTAAAGTATTACCCACATTGGGACCGAATTCCTTCATGTGCATACTCGATGAGATCAAACTTTGTGTATCTATTTGAATAGTATGCGTTATTTGTCAAATTTCTGCTACGTTGCAAATTACGTACTACGAGTTATCTTGATAAGGGGATGGAACTTCAAACATTTTAATGAACTGTTTTGCTCAAATAACGCTGGTATGATTGAATTTAGTCAAATGAAAGACTAGGTTTGCCGTGTAGTCACTAGTGAAGTGTGGTCCTCATCAAATTTTTCTGAAAACTGCATTATTTTTTGGGCAGCTGTTCCGTGAGCACACATTTCTGTCTTGGCTTGATGAAAGACTGACAGTTTCTTCCGCTTAGCAAAAGTTTATGACCAACCGGAAAGTAAATCTTTAAAAAGAGAGAGAAAGAAGGAAAAAATTACTTCTTCCGATTTCAGATGCGTGTGGCTCAATTGGAGACGCAACTGAACAAAGAAAAGCAAAAATCGAGGAAAACAACGGAACAAAATGTGAGTTGTATTCACTATCGAGTTCCAAAACACAACGTCATTTAAGTAGGTCATTTACCCCTGTTGTTTCATTTGTGCCATTCGACAGTACTCTACGCTAAAACAAATCTTACAACGGGTGAATATTTCTACTTACATCGATTTCAATCTTGGGAAGAGCTGCAGTGATGTCAGTTTATTTATCCCAGTAAAGTAACCGAAAAACTTAATCTGCATCAATTAAATAAAACAGATGAATAATTAATGGGAACATTAAAGTACTCGGCTAGACTCGTTGCCTATTTTTGTTCATAAGACCGACCATTAAAAAATATCCTTCGAAAATGGATAAAAAAGACGCATTGTAAGATTAGTCACAAAAAAGATTTGCGTGACGGCTGTCAGTTCTGTAATAGCTAAGTCCAAAGCATTAGCCCGATATCTCACATTTCCAGGGGTACATTGAAAACGAGAATGTTTTTGAGAGCACAGGCTCGTGATATCAATGGTTCTGGTAGTGTTTAACACTTCCGGTTCTTATTCTGCTTACTCACCAAATGATGTTAAAAGTAACTTGACTGAAAACAATGCTTAACTATACAGCATGATTTTTGCTTATAAAGGTTGCAAATTGCACAGCGAAAGCAAACAGCTGATTTTAGTTTCGGACACATGGTTTGCAGTCGGTTTTCTCAGCGGCTATGCACAGCAAAGTAGCTGGTGTTTTCTCCATAGATCCTATCCTCAAATGGAATTTTCATCTACCTACTTAAAAGACAGCCTGAACATAACGCACTTATGATCGTGAATGATGCGTCCACCTGTATTGTCAACCGGCTACCATTCGATAGGAACACTAGACTCGATATTCCTTCATGTTACCAATAGTCAGTTACCAGCAGTCAGTTCTTGCCAGCGGTGAGATTCAAAATCCGGAGACCTTTGCAGGAAGCAACTGTGAGGACTATTGTACCGCTGATCTTATTTTGGATGTGATCGATTTATCACAAGTAAACACTCAGATAGAACCAAGTTTGAGTGGTACTCAGGTTGCTTAAATAATTCGAGAAGGGACTGTATACAACTTGTTGAATTAGTAACACAACTGTTTGAGCTTTTTGCGCAATATATGCAAGGACAAGATCTGATGCTTCTTTGTGAAACGTGCTGACTTGATTGTCTACTTTGATGGGACGGTTGTGATCACATGAACGTCGTACAATTTATATCAACAGAAGCCCGTACTTTTACCATAATTTGTCGAACAATCCTAGATAACAGCTTAAGTTCACTAGTTCACTGTTTGTGTCACTTAACTGGTTGCTATGAAAATTGAATGGCTTGGTTGGATTAACACAAACATTTGCTCACAAATAATTAGGTCGATTTCTCTGCGTACGCTATGAAAGTGAAATGCATCAGGCTGAAGTAAGCGTCTCTCTTTTTGCTTATGGTTAGCAGTAACAACAGAATGCTCAACCTTTTTTCAGGCCGTGCTCAGGCCATGATAAAGTATTGCTGGATCATAGTCAACCACAAATATCTGTCTTACTTCAGCCGGTGAGAAATAGAAGCACATCAGCTAGATCACGTAACTGGCATACGCCTTTGCAAGACCAGTGATGCAAACCCCTAGGCCAGTGAATTATTTTCTGATATTTGGTCATTGATAATTAGTTTAAGTTCGATGTTCATGCTTCCTATAAGGTTTGAAACGGCTGTCCATCACTCACTTAGTGATCGCCGTGACAAACTGTTTGCAAATGGTTAATCGTAAATCGGAATTGATCACAGTAATATAAGCAACAATAAAATTCGCACCTAGAATGAACATTGCTCACAAATGATTGCAACTCTATTCTTACTGCAGACGTTTTCTTTTGACAAGTTAACAAATCCTCTGAGAGAGTTTCCTCATAATGTGGTCATCAAATAGAACCAGTGGCTACTGTCTTCTATCGAAGCGATCGAGCAATCTGAGCAATACCAACGAGCGGTTGTGGCTGAGCGCTTACATACGACGATTCAGTCATGTCCAATGTGAGGTCAGTAGCGCAGTGATGTATATGGTTGTCTGACAAAAGCATGGTCGGAGTTCCAGTCCCGGTCGTGGTAAGGATGTCCATCATTGGCGGGCTCTAACAACAGTGACACTAATTTAATCCTTCCTTTCGAAAGAAGTTGACTAAGAAGTCTATGTGAATGTAACGGCTGTGATCGATTATGACCGATATTCAAATTATATGAAATCCATATGCACATCACTAATTCAAACATATGTTGCGCATCAAAAATTGGTACCCATTACTGCTTGTTTAGGTTTTAAACTCATATCGTTGCTTGATGCAAACCGAAACTGGATGTTCACTTTTTAACAGCTCTAGAGTCGGTAGGCTTTATCAGCTTAACTAATAATAAACTATGGGGATCTCTTTCACTAGTGAAGAAGGCAATCATTTCGGTTCTAATATGACACATTCTCAGTTCGCTTAAATTTGGAATATCTATTAATGCCACTAGTATAATAATCGCCCTATTTACGAAGAAGTACTTTTGAGTGATGTTAACCGAAATGGGTTTATCAGTATTCCTTGATTGGAAACAGTGGGAAAGTATTCTGTATTTGCAAAACTGATATAAGCTTCGTATTTTTACTTGTGTGATTAACGGAGAACTTCGTCCAAGTGCTTCAAACGTGAGACAGACAAGTGAACTTATAGAGTAATCTGTTCTAGTTTCATTTTTTCAGCGAGGCTCATCTTGAAGGTGTACAATGATATCACTTATTTCGTAACCACGGAATTGTTTTGTAACTAAGCTTGCTTGTCATCAGTGCTTTATAGTGTCTCAGAAGGTGCATTGCTTTTGCTGTGTCAACTTTGGTTTGGTAGAAACAAACAAGTTTCCCTCCGTACATTATTGTCTGCATAGATACGTGTTGCTTCAGGAGATCAGGAAATGGATGGTCTCAGTTCTGAATCAACAGCGGCCGGTCAGCTCAGTGAGTTCGTCACACACCTGCAGCCACTCATTGATCGCATACAAACGAGTCCGTGAGTTCCTAATAAATTCAGTCAATGACTTTTTGATCATTAGCAAGAACTATTAGTTACACAATTTCGATTAAAAAACCCGAATCTCACCTCGCCATATTCGTTGATCAATCGCTTCAGTGTCATCAAATACAGTATGAAGAACGTTTTCGTTACATTAATTTCAATTGTACATTTTTTTCGTTTTTGGCAATATTTGTCATACAACTTTTCACCCTCACTCTCATCCTTTTTGTAACTAAGGGTGTTCTTGCTTTTCTCAGCTATTCCATTATTAGCAGCTCTTCCGTTGTATGTGGCATCTTAATAGGCGACATTATTTTTGCTAATTCCAACCTGGAATTATCATCCCCACAGCTTCCACCACAATATTCGTCACCACTACCGTCACCTTTATCGAAAACAGTGTTGACACAATCTTCATCACAACGGTTTCCATCCTCTTCGTCACAATTACCAGGATGGATGTAATCATTTTTACCGTCTTCCAGTTCATAAGTATCATCATCAAAATGATCAAAATCAGCTCGATCATTGCTAATTTTGTTAACCTTCGCACCACTTGTCAGTCTTCTCATTCTTATTATTGTCGTCTTGTACACTATCATCTTTAACCCCATCGTGATCGGCATCGCCAATATCCTTGTTTTTAGCAAATGCAGCGACGATGTCCCATCTAACATTCTATTTATGCTCATCATCTAGCAGTTTAGTAGATCATCAGGCTTCGGTAAACATCCAAAGGATACTTTCGATCTGTGGCCAATTAAAACTAACGTGCAAACTTGCTAACAGGCAATGAAGAAAACATTTTCATATCCTGCAATCTCGCACAGCTTGTGACTTTGTTTCTTGCCACCCAACTTGATTAAGTCTAGTCATGTAAAGAGTAAGCTTGATAGTGAGGTCACAGATTGTGATTCAATTTTTCCTAAATATATATTCATTATTTATGAGAATATATGAGATTTCATTTAGTTAGCAGATGTCCACCCAGTCAGAAATCTCAGTGTACAAAAGTTTAAATAGAGAACTAATCTGAAATTTGTTTTGTCTATGTTCTTTTATGCTTTCAACTTCCAGTGCGCTATTCGCAGGACCGTTCGAAATTCCTAAAATGAATTAATACATTGTTTTTTGTTTCTACCTGAAGTGCTCAAGTTACACGACCGGTATTTCAGTGAGAGACAATGACTAATCAAACCAGTCAATTAGCACGTTATAGACTCCACATGTGTTTATCCAATATAAGTGACTGTTTATGCATATATATCCGCTTGATAGCGAAGAAAATATAACAATTTGTGCGCACCACTTGGTAAGTGGTTAGTAATTCTTCGATTAAATAATACAGTCCTAAAAAGCTTAGTATCACTCTAATTTTTTTAGATTGGCGGCAAAGCGCCAATAAGTCACAGAGTTCCTGAACTGCTGTACGTTGAATACCAGTCAGAGTAAAGTGAGGCTTGCAGTTTGAAGCTGGAACCATAATAATCCCTCAAATTCACTTTGACTGGGCGCATTAAATTTTGTCTAACTACAATATGCTTTAGAAGAGATCCATTTGCGAAAAATCTGGACTTTGGCTGGATTCGAACCAGCCACAGAAATATCATGTCCAAACGCGGCAAGCACGCTACCAGCTGAGCTACGAAGCCATGCCAGAAGCTCAGAAACTCCACATTTGGACCTAGTTACCCACCCAACCAACCGTCTAATATGGAATCTACCAAATGATCCAGTCGACTGACTGCTCAAGCAGGATTTCTCGATCACTTCAAGCTGGAATCGACCAGTGCCACCGATGAGCATTGACAATGAATTACTGATAAGTAATTTGGCAGATTGGATAATTTAGGTGACATCCATTTGCGAAAAATATTGATTCCGTATGAGACAGTTGATTGGGTTGGTAACTAGGTCCAAATGTGAAATTCCTGAGCTTCCGGCGTGGCTTCGTAGCTCAGCCGACAGAGCATTTGCTGCGTTTGGGCATGTTGTTTCCGTCGCCGGTTCGAATCCAGCCGAAGTCAGGATTTTTGCAAATGGATCTCTTCTAAATCATCAAATCTGTCAAACTACCCATCAGTAATACAATATGCTTATTGAATCAGAACTGTGGTTTGATATACAGACCCCGTAGCATTCGTTTCTGTTGACTACAACTATGAATTGCCTATAGTGAGTTAAATGCAAGGGTCTTTGTAAAGATATGTTTGATGAATCTTCAATAAACTAAAAAGTAGAATAATGACATTATTTCGAAACTACTTTGGACCTGAAGTAAACGCTAGAACATAATTGAAGACTTAAAATTTGTAGGCCACGCATTTGACGTACATAATTGGTATCAAACATCTCGAAGTAAATCAGCATGGACTTCAGTTTGGACAACAAAAAATAAACGAACATCACACATACTGCAAACAAAAACACGGCTTTTAATTCTGTGGTACACGTTAGCTTGTTTCAGACAAGAGTAACCTAGGTGCACTGAGATATACAGGCGTCACGTTAACCTGTATCAGGTTGGACACGTCTCCCGCCCTCTTCTAAAACCATTTTTCGCTAGACCTATCCTTTGTGACTGTAAAAACAACTAGACTTTGTTCAGCAATCCATATGCACCTAGTATACCGCGTTAAGGAAACAGACTATGGTTTTGGCACTTTCTAATATACATGTGAATTAAGACTAAATTACATAATCGCGTGACCATTTAGTTTTATTCTACATTATCATGTACTTTTATTTGGTTTACTGTATATCTAGCGATTCTTTTGAGTTCAAATGAAAACATTCCAGATAATCACGAACGCTGAATACATATTGGCTGTCCTGAAAGTGTGCTTGTCTCTTACTTCTACTGAGCGAAACATAATTATAAAAGCTGGTCCCATACCAACTTGTATGCGGAATCATATATTCTTCTGTACATGGAACTCGCTTATAGCAAAACGGTAGAACTTGACATTCTCCCTCTATTCGAAAGACATGCGATCGGCTGTAATTCCTTGGCCTACCACGAAACTGTCAAATTAACTGCTACCCTGTAGTTTGTCAAATTGTTTTATTTTGGAGCGGAAAGCCTGAATAAGCAGAAGAAGTCTCTTTAAGAATGTTTCTTTGTGTGACTTCTTCCTGTTCTTCATCTTCCTTGTTGTGCTCGAGTTTTATGATGAAACAAGCGTCCAACCAAAATGCCGGTAAATTGTTTTCACCCAGATTGAAACCTTGGGACTCACACTGTGCTTATAAACCATAATTGCAGTTCTCCTACTAGCTGTGAAAAGGAAAACAGTTGTTTGCTATTGTAAAATAACTATCAATTTGTTCACAGCAATTTACGAAAGTTTGGAATATTTTCACGTAGAAGATAAATGCCGACTTTTGGAAAATAGTGTGTGCTCCAAAATAAGCATGCACACATCAGAATAATTAGTGTTTTTTTCATACGGGGCAAAAATTAGTTGAATTTTTCAAAATTTACACTGGAAATCTAATGGAATGCAACAGCTTTTCCTTGGTTACTTCACAATGCTTGATGCTGAAGTATGTAATTCTTATAAGCGGTAATGTGAACGAATTAGAAACTGCCAAAGTCACCCCTATGATGTTCACCATTTACCCAAACGCGAGGTTCGAACAAATCTTTCAGGAGTTTTCTACTTAAAGCTCATATGTATTGAACAACACGTATACAGAGTCAGCTAACCCACTGAAAACATCGTTACTGAGTGAATTGGGAGCGGTATCCAGTAAATTGTTGAATTGTGATAATAAATATATAGATCAAGTACTCAGCCTTCCTGAAACGTGAAAAGCTGTTGCTTAACAACATATGAAATTCGCCACGACTGGTGAGGTTGATAAAATTGTTTTTAGCGAAGATAACATTACATAACTTTGGCTGGTTTAGGATTTTATGAAAAGGTTATGTGCAGAATCGATTCTTGGCCTCAGTTGTCGTTACAGTTGATGCAGACGTTTGGTGAGATATTCCAGTCTGCATAATCACAGTTCTAAAGGATGAGTACTGCTCAGATGTGCTACAACTAACACTAAATCCCTACCATCTTTTCAAAGTGTCCGATTCATTCGGAAACTAATTCACAAGACTTGTCTAACGCTATAATTTAATGAAGCTGCATCACCTGCCGAAAATCTACACCGTAGATAGCTAGCACAATGCATGTATTGAGAAACTGTTGATGAAATTCTCTTATCCACTGGTCTGATATTTTCCTGGAACGTCCGGGAGACACCTAGAACCTGCCACTTTATTATTGTTAACATTCCGTCGACGTATACACTGTATGTCTCAGACGAGCATTTTTATCAACGGCTGAACAAACAAACGTTAACTCTTCATGACCTTATTCATGCTTACAAAGTACTTTAATAAAACTCCCTACATGTGCCTTAAAAATAGATGGGAGAAAGCAACCGCTCTGTGCTTAGTACGTGCACATTTGTTTGAATTGACAAACACTTGATTATTCCAGTCCTCTATTTCGTCAAGTGACCTATTGGACACTTTGTATGATAGTCATTCAGTTGGTTCATATTTACTATGCATTAATGTTTGACCTGTCCATTACTTTGTCATAGTTTAATAGTTAATTTATTGTCATCCCTCCCTCTCTCTCTCTGACAGGTAACAAGCTTTGGTGTATTACTATAACTGTTACCTATGTCTTCTTGCACATTCTTGAACGAAAGGTAGATAGAATGCTTTGCAGCGGTCATCCAAAACGAATTCGGCATGCACGCTCTATGTACTTTGTACCACACCCGTTTAAATTTTCTAGGCCTTTAAGAAAGTACATTGGTTGATCAAACATTGACTCAGCATGAAGTAAACAATTTGCTTTTGCCAACATTCCATATGTAATCATTGGTTATACAACCCTTCGTATATATCGGTCTTTCATACAGTTCCCACCTCAACCGCATTACACTTATTCGTCCGTTCGACTTCTTAGATGTTATCAGTTCTGTATTTAGAACTAGTGCAGCCGTAATTTGTTCTTTGAAAACCACTATTTTAAAGTGTGCTCATTACAAAACAATTCATTCTTTCAGCGAACAGATTACAGCTCGTACTCTCCATTGTTTGAGTACGTATGTTGCTTAGTCAACTTCCATGAGTGGAATTGTGACTCCATCACTCGCCATCCACTTACTAATTAGTCGTCAATTACTTTGATGTTTGTCGGTCAGCATTAGAAGTTCCATGGAACTTGGCTAGGCAGGATAAACGAGTGAGGATTGTACGTTAAACTAGTTAGAAGCGCTGTTCAGCTGAATGAGCTGTATGCACAAAAATGATGTTTTCGGTGATGCCTACGACTCACAGCAGCTTTACTGACTACTAACTAATGATTTCTCATTCAGTGTACATCCGTAATGAAGTCAGATGTTTGAGCAAGGGCAAAACAGTTTCTATGTAATATGCTTGTCTAATCCGTATTGGTTGAGGGCTGTAAATGAACCTGACCGCCTTCTGTCCAATAACATAAGCTATTAAACATAACCCTGTTCACAATTCGAATTTTTTTAACTAACTAATTGGGAACCATCCAAAGAGGTTTTTCAGTAGTTTTATACACTAGAGTGGTTCGGATTTAACTTCACTGACAACAGAGATATTATTATTTGATCACAACCAGTTTAGAATGTCCATTCTGACACCTTCCTGTTGAGTTTAAACTAAGGATGCACTAGGATTTTGTTTGTTTGTCAGTTTGCATCAAAAGTAGTCATCAGCTTCAATGGTTAATCTTTGATTCAAAAGGCAACATACGACTATCATCCTCCCAGTCATGTGTAAATTATCCAGTGACTGCTCTCATATAGACATGGAACGTAGCAGTAATTGATTGGGCAATATTATTCAGGAAAACGTAGGTGGGTTGTGGATAGTACTGCGTAGCATCAAAATGAGTTAAACCACAAAAAACTTGGAAAACTTTGCAATCATCCATCATGTGTTAGTTAAATCCTCCATCAGAATTTTCCTACACCTGGGTGGTACAACACACCTGCAGCTAGCCTACGTTCCTGCTGAAATCGGTTCCATTATATCATTTATGGCCTAGGGATAATAGGTCTGTTTCTGTTAGCTCTGTTTATTTATTTAAATGTATTCCTTTTTGTTCTCCTGTGAAGACTGCTTGAAAGCTTGCTTATCTGAACGTCCCTATAGACATCGACCAGTACAGTTCAACATAAGAACTAAGACTATGTAGTAATAACATACTTAATTATATCTGGTCATTTCGTAGGTGATACTTCTCAAAAGTGTCATCCGATGGCGGAAAATAAACCGTTGTATTCTCTTCAAGATTGAAGCGATAAGAATCAATTTACGCGATCCACACTTGCATAACTAAAAATGTCTTACTAGAACCGTGACCTCCTTCACACTCCAGTTGAGCCATGAATACTTGTCTAAGTGACGTTTAGATTATTGCATTACATCCGTGTGCTCTTCTGCAGAGCCAGACTATTTCTATGGTCTATCAAACAATGCGCACTCCACAACATTTCGACAACAATGTTTTGTTATTACCTTGACAACAGATACCTAAACCGGGGTGTTTTTCCTTTGCCCTTGTTTTCTTAACGGTTCTGAAGACTGGCAGACGTTTGCCTGGAGGAAAATCTTACAGCGACAGTGGAAAAAAATGCGACGTAGTTGATCGAGTAATAACGTGAAAAACGCGGTAACTGCTTTGTATTCAATTTTGCCAAGATGACCATACAAACGTCAACGGACAATTTCGCCTCACAATAAAAAGCTAATATCAAACAATGCGCACTCCACAACATTTCGACAACAATGTTTTGTTATTACCTTGACAACAGATACCTAAACCGGGGTGTTTTTCCTTTGCCCTTGTTTTCTTAACGGTTCTGAAGACTGGCAGACGTTTACCTGGAGGAAAATCTTACAGCGACAGTGGAAAAAAATGCGACGTAGTTGATCGAGTAACAACGTGAAAAACGCGGTAACTGCTTTGTATTCAATTTTGCCAAGATGACCATACAAACGTCAACGGACAATTTCGCCTCACAATAAAAAGCTAATATACTGACGGGAATCAACTTGTTCACGCTTTTAACAATTCTGAAAGCAACACCCAGGATTTGGACAGACTCAACCTAACTATAGGAATCGCGTGTAGTAAATTTTGTGGGACGCATCAGAAAGACAAGTCATTCATTTTATAATGTTCTGCTACTGAGCACCTACGAGAAACCTGTAGATCAACTTTTGCAACACACCCTTATTTACTGTTGATTGGGTATTATTTCAAACTGAATTCCTCATGTTCCAACATGTCAAAAATCAGCATATTCGCCAGACTACTTACCAGCAGTTGCTCATAATTAATGAGATCCGGGATAGGCATATTTCATTATGATGCATTATGTGCCCAAGTAGACTGTCACGTGACGACTGGTTACCCTTCATCATGTCGTATGTTTGTTCGCTATAATTCGGAACGACTATTGTGCCACGTTTAAAGTATTTTCACACAATTAGTTTTCATTTTTCAATGCAGCTCAGATCAACAGGATACAAATATGCTGATCACCAACTTGCAAAACAATCTGAAAACGTTATGCACCCTTATTGAAAAGGTAAGTGAAAGGATTGAGGAAAACGCTGACAATTTGTCCATGAAAAACACAAAAACGATGACCGAAAGGCCCACTGCCGTTACGCGACAGTTGAGAATGCTCGACAAATCATGCGAATCGAAGGCGCACGGTCGACGGATGCAGCTGGCAGCATCTGCGCAGAGAAACTTTAAAGAGGAATTTACGTCCACAAATAGTGACGTGTGTTGCGAAGATACTGTGATCAAACAGGGTCATGCTTATCGGGAATCAATCGCTGTTCAAACAGAGGAATTGACCCAAGTTGGGAACGAAAACCAACAAACTGAAACGCAAGTAAGTCTTATGTTTAGTGTCATGTTTGGTCACTCTATTTACTGTGCACTTGCATCGTACAAGTACTACTGACGTGTATATGAAGCTCACTCTACTGCGTTCTCACTTGGCAAATCGTTATTGATTGGTTTTACTCTAAACTACATAGCATGATGATACTGTGTGACTTACAGTTCCCAATATTAGTTCTCGAAATTGTTAACGAACATAGTTACATGATGTATTTAGATAGCATTCATAGATAACAGCAACTGAACCGAGACATACAACGATTATCTTTTGGTCCGTACGGATTATTATTGATCATAATTTTGGACGACAAACGTTTGCATCAAGCCTATTGATACTCAACTGTATGAATAATCATTTAGCACTTTCATATATAACAGATTTGTCTGAACAGGATGATATAAAATGATAATGGTAACTGCTCTTTCTGTATGATCGTCTGGTAAAAATCACAAGCAATGTTAACATCAGATTTCAGCCGGAGGCGAAGGTGAAGCTTCTTTGTCAAGCATAACAGTTAATAGTCAATGCACCTGTTTCACCAGAGGAACAGACAGTAGCGCGATCCATCTCGTGATACAGTCCCACTCATGAGTTCTCATAAGCCCAAAATTCAAACCTGTTGCTGTTTTTCGAAAAGGGTTTATCTAAGCATTTTCCTAGGATATGAAAACCTGAGAGATATGTATGCACTTTCAGACAGCTGCTTTCGGCACCTATTCGAGCTTGTCACTATTGCACAACTTTTCTACTACCAACGGTTTGACTCCGGTTTACTGCACCATGGATTTTGCATGGATACCAACAAACTATCGCACTTAAAAATAGAACTTTTTTCTCTGAAAAATGTTCCGGTTGCCTAACTTTCTCGAGGGGAGATGCAGTAACTGTCGTGTTAATGGAAGCTGACTACTCCCCGTAACGTCTTCTTGGTTATATTTAACCTGCAAACTATTATAAAGTCACTTAGCGCAAACGAAGGAAAACCCACGGCCTAAAGCTCTCTTCCGACCGAAACAGACCGGAAGATCTATCTAACTGACAAATCCGCGTCCGGCTATGTCACGCTCTAATTTTGACCGCTCAACAATACGCAGAATTGGTGGTAAATCTATAATGATTAAATGGCTGCCTGTTTGCTCGCACAACAAGCTGAGATAATTTACTAACAACAATGCATCCTTGCATACAACTGAAGGCAAAACTATGACTTTCAAAGGGATATCTGCCACCCACCGAGTAATTCCGTTCCCATATGTGATCTTTTCTTGAATTATGACCATTAATGTCTCTTTCAACGATTAGTTAGCACATTTATCTGCCTTTCATTTGTCCACTGTTCACATGATGGGATTATCCAGCTTACTGCATAGCACTGAATATAAACATTCAACTCTTGTTGGTCTGACGAGCTTAAATTGATAGCGATGTTCTTGTGCCCAGATGGACAAAGTAGGGCGGTGACTATAATCGATTAGTTACTTGCTTTGTACTGGTCTGGCTTGCCACATCAGCCGCGTTTCCACCTTCTGGCGGTTTTCTGTCTTAGTTGGAAAGAACCTGAAGCAGACACGAGTAGGCAATCCTATTAACAAAAGGTATGAAGTTGTTAGTGTTGAATTCATAACATCTTGCGTTCAAACTCTGGAAGTCACCCTTCAGATGTTTTCATAACTCTTATTCTTAATACTTTGGCAAACTAATCTGACATCGGTGAAATCCATGTCACTGAACAAAAGTCGCACATGTTCACTAGAAGAACATGACCTATGTTTTTCAATGTTATACTGGCTTTGTCCATTTCACACCTCGGCAAACCAAGGAATATGCAAAGACTGCACGGCCTAGTAAATCTACCAGAGGTCATTGACAGCTTTATGATAATTACTGACCTACTATCGAACTGTTCCACATGCGTGTTACTTATGTTGTTTAAGTCTTATGCCTCGAAAGCCATATGGTATCTAACAACCGCATCCACACTGCCTATCGAATAAGTCAATTTGTTATCCACCAGCCTATAACTCTTGTGTTCATTTAGGGTGTTTCCTTAGGTCCCCCACTTGTTTCGGATGTGCCTCGAGTGATCGATCAAGTCAACAATCACCAGCATCAAACAAAACCGAAAGCACCATCTATGCTCGACTCAGTGGCTCCACAACAGGGTGAACAACAATTTATTGTGACATTACGCGATAATCTGACCAACTGTGATTCGTCTTGGGTAAGACAGTCGAAGCCAAATTCCGTCCACTACGAGCGGTCGGAAAGCTGGACCACTACAACTGTCCTCGGCTCACCATCCGACAGAGACTGCCGAACAGCAGCTCGGGAACCGACGGCTTGCGAACCCAACGCTTCAAACGACAGTTTGTTTCACAACGGTAATTTGATCGAATTTGAGTGCTATTATCGTACTATGACTTGCTTACTGGGTAGTTTGTATTGTTATCGCCCGTACATAACTCACATTTCCAGATATAAAAAACAAATCTGTTTTGTGAGTCGAACTACTGCCCTCTACAGCGTCGTCCATCTGGCAAGCACAGTGGTTTTGCAGTATACGTAGATTTGACCGTGAAATTCAATAGCGTACAACAAGGACTTTTTAAACCCTCGGGTCCATCCTCGTTATGAGTAAGTACAAGCACAATACACTCAATTCGCGCAATGTCCACCAGGTGCAATATCAATGAACCATGCCTGAATGTAGCCACACTTAATTTCGAGGTTTTACCCAAACAATTTTTTGCGAAGTTTCATACACTGTTGCATTAATGAAACCCCCTTGCTAATACTGTTTCATTCTATCCGATCTCGCTTCATATTTTAACCTCTCAAAGACTTCTCTGATTCATTCAAAACCTGGCGCATGCCATCTAGTAAAACTGATAATTGAACATCATTCATGTACTACTAATCATTTAGATGCCTTAGTTGAGGTTTGATCAATTTGCAGTGGTACATGTGCTTTACAGCGAGCAAACAATGAACAGAATTTTTGCATGAACTCTCTGCTGAGTGTTTTATACTTCACTTACACGAACTGCTGTTTATACTATCCGTCGAATCAAATGGTCTTCAATTCGTCGAAACAACAGTGTATTGGTATGACGAAGTCTCGACTCAAATATGAACTCATGAAGATTGCAGTGTAAACTTTTGCCTGTAAATACAATGGATGAAAGTCAGTGTCAAACAAGGTTTAGGGTGTACACTAAATGACACAGAGCAACGCTGGAGCTCAAAGATGAAAATGATGATGACGAACACACAAGTCAACGGAACTAACTCATTACCAAACTAACTCAGTTGGACTGTCTAACGTTTTGAAATGCCTCATTCTGTTACGTCTTTCTGTCCATTAGTTACGTAAGGCATATCTACTGGTTTACAAACTTTACTATGTTAGTAGTGTCTGCTTTCTGTTCATAAGTTGTTTGTTGACGGAAAATGATAGAAAATCAAAGTCAGTAGATAATTTTGTCCTGAAATTATCTCCAGAATGTCATCTTAACTGTTGAGGATAACAAAACATCAGTAATTCGCACCGATGCTTTGATTATATATTACGAGAAATGACAAAGTAACCCTTCCGTGAAAACAGTGAAAAGTAAGAAGGAGGACCCGATGTTATGTTATATGCTCAGACACTGAACTCGAAGGTGTTCACATCTCGGCAAACTAAAACACCAATTATCGTTGAAAATATGCCGGCATCAACAGGACCCCCCTTTTATGGTTTTCAAATATTTTCTTCAGTAATTGCACTGAATACACCACAGTAGCGAACACATTGGGCACGATTAGCCGTCATCGCACTCACAGTCTGTGGGTCCTGAGGACTCCAGTTTGAGAGACAAACCCGACCTACACTGAGAAACTCTTCGAAGAATGGCTTCACTTCTCTTTGCTCGTTCCTTATCTGCCTACCGTCCGTCTTACGCCAGTTAGCCGAGGCAGCGTCAAGCATTGTTCGTTTTACCAGATCACTGGCTGACAACGTAAGTGAATGTTCTAACAACCCGGGTTTGTAGATACCAAAGAATTCGGTAAAAATACCTGTTTAGCACTCATTACTGAGAATCTTCTTGCTATCCTCCCCATCACTTACACGTTGGTGTCACCCGATGCAAGCGATCAAACTCAGACATGGATGTCAGAAGATCTGATGGCGGTTCGCGTGTTTTACTCCGAGCAGCTTTGCCTTGCAGTCGTAAATTAGTAAGATAGTCAAACGCCCTGTACATAAAATCCAGAGGGATGACTGTTTGTTGTCACAGATGTCCTAGACTAGCGAATTATCAGGTCATTTGTACTTTTGAAATCCTTGCCAATTTTATACTTGAAAAGTTTCTCTTACGAAGACTGTTCAAGAACTAGAGAACTAATACTTGACATCAACATTTCTGTGTTGAATTAAGCTAGCAGCAGTAAGGTAGGGGGAAAATGCATGAAGTAAAGCTACAGGTTACTTCGAATAGCAACATCATCATCATAACCAAAAATGCATCAGTGGTTCACACTGATGCTTAACTGCCGCACAACCACGAAGGAACAAAATCTACGTAGGAAGAGAAAAGAAAAAAGAAGGGAGGGGAATTGGACCTAAGTATTAAAAATAGCTACGTCTATATCCAAACATACAACATCAAGAAGCCTACACCTTGCAAACAAAAAACCGAGCTGTAAATGAAATTAGTGCGTCATCAGCGAGACAGCTTCTTTAAAACTTCCATTGTCCCGCGTCACTTCACAGACAACTCGGACAAACAACACCAATATTCAAGCCACTCAGCTCTGTTAGTCGCCATCTCATCTAACGTCTCAAGCCATCGACTCTGTGAGTCGCAAAGGCTCCAGCCCGGGAGACGAACCCGATCTGCAGTGCCCAACCACTTTTCGAACGATTTCATTTGTTTACGCTAACCAATCGGTCACAGCGTAGGCTAACAATGTAGGGTGCGGCAGACGACTAGTTAGCATCCTTAGTACGTGACCTAAACATCTAAGTCTTTGCGAATTTGATGAGTGAACGAGAAAAATCGTCTGATAATCACTACCAATTATCCGCTTGCTAATGTCTTCGTTGTTTAATCGCTGGTGTCACTCGATGGAAGCGATCGAACACCAACATCGGCGGTCAGTTACCTGAAGACGGTTTACGTCGTCTGCTCTGGTCGGCCATGGTTCGCAGCCTTGCAGTAGCATAGCCCTCACTGTTGTGTGATATACGTCACCTTTAGTCTTCGGATAGATGCTTCTCTGTCGTCATAAGTCTTTCAGATTAGCAAATGCTGCCCTAGCCTTAGAGACACGAGCTTCTATTTCACTTGCTACATATCCACAGCCGCTGACGCAGTTTCCCAGGTGCATATACCGACCAACAACTTCCACGACTTTATTATCTGACATTACATTCACGTAATCACAGCAATCTTGCAGAAGCACTGCATTTTTTAGTCTTCAAAGCACATTCCTAAGTATTTAGCAGAACGCGAAATAGCGTCCAGCATTGTTCCTGTTGCTTGAAAAGTGTCAAACAGCAACACCTTGTGGTTAACATAGTCAAGATCAATCAATCTTTCACCAGGCAACAGGTGCATGCCGGCATCTTGTGACCACCGGAGACAGTCCTCCGTTATATCACCCATCATAAAATTAAACAAAGTGGTGAAATAGGACAGCCTTGACGCTCAAAGATTACTGAGAAAACATGTTGTCTCTTCACTTTCATCGATAAATGTTTCTTCCGTGCACACCGTTCATTAGGAATTTAAGGAAATTACCATAGATTTTCACAAGCCATGTAGAAAAAGCTTTCAAACATCTTAATGTGAATACTTCACTCATTTATGTGGAATTCCCCTGGGATTATGCCCCATAGATTTTTCATTGGATTTAGGTGAAGACTAATCGAACAGATAATTCAAAATCCCAATTAGCATGAAAACATAACTGAAAAGATAGGATATATATATTCGAGCATATTCTAGGTGGAAACCAGTGTTTGGAAGACACCTCCAGACGGAAAAATTTATGAAATTGATTATATGTGCTCATATCTGTTTTGCATTCAGTAGAATTGAATTAGCTTTTCCATGGAAAAAAGCTTACCATTGACGTACCGTCGTACAATTGATTAGTGGAATTTCCTAATTCTGTAGAATGATGTAATCACTTGACACTTCGTATTTTACTTTCAAAGAACGTTTTAAATAAACTCCTTAATAGTTTAACCGTTGCTTTCCTCTGTGATAACATCCAATAATCCGCGTAGTTATACAGAGTTTGTTTTGTTGAAAACCGACGTTTTTCTGTCTACGTTAACTTGTTATATGTGAGTAGATTTTTAGCTGGGATTCTGTTGAGTTATTCACCAGACTTATGGACCAGAGGATTCAGAAACTTCAACCGGTCATCGCTCGACTCTGGCGTAACATTTCGTCTAACTATATGAAAAATTTGCTTAGATATTGCAAACTATTATAGCGTCATCCACAGTTCTTAATCATGAAACCGTTGATTACATAAAGCTTTCAATATGTGAAATGTTAATGAAATTGGCTTAGGTAAATATTCGTCACACGAGGCCACTGACGCTTTCCTAACCAAATCTTGCTTTTTAAAATACACTTTCGAATTGTGAACAAAGTAGACTACTGTTAAACATACATCGATGCCTGTCATTATCTGGACAGTGAGTAGTTTTATATTTTCTCACCACGATAAATTCAACTAGCAACAGTCGCCCAGCTTTTAGTTACGCTACACGTTTCTAACAAGTAATAAAACATAACGAACAACCGAAAACTAATCGTGCTCAATGGACATTTATATTCATCCTGCCAATCGTGTTTTTTTTAGCTAAACATAATTTCTGCCTTACTGATTGCAGAGGTGCCGTCAAACAGCTAGTATGGTATACTCAAGAGGAGCCCATCGTATCTACAATACGCTTAATGGGTCCAAAACCACAATAATTTTAGGTAATCTATGGAGAAGAATCTTTTAATCCGATTATTTTTTGCAAACTTCTCTGTCTTTCCTTTAGCATTTGGTGCACGTCCATTTGAAGATTACCTTCATATAACTTACTAATTTGCCTTTTGACGTCTTTCTCTGACTTCTACTTAATGAAAACTAGTATCACACCCTCTTCCCCGGGGACTTCGTAGGAGTTACGATAACGCACTACCTGTCGCCAAATTTTCCATCGTTCCAAACAAAAACTATATTTTTAGTGTGCAGTATCCATCTTAAAATACACAATGATGTCTTTAAACTATTTGAACTCCGGTAGAGCAAAAGAACGTTATACTCAGTTTACATATGCCATGTGTTGTTTCAGTAAGGTTAGTCCATCTATATTTAGATACTGGCAATATTTATACAGGTACATAGACTGTTACAACAGAAAAAGAGACGTTTGCTGGTGCGTTCTTTTCTGTGTTAGTCTGTGAAAAATTGTTTCTGACGACTTGCAGGAGTAAACAAAAAGTTAATAGAGAGAAGTAGACAGGTTGAGAAATGCGTTCCATTTCCATCTAATCACTATTGTGAAACAGTTCCTTCTACTACGTAAAATCCTTTCTCCATTAATCAATCTTTAAAAATGCGCCTCTATCTAGTGGAAATGAGACAATATGATGTGGTTGCAGATAGTTCTATATGAAATGCATTTTATTAATTGAAACCTTTCAAGAATTTTAGAAAAATACATGTCAATTTAAGACTAGTTTGTGGGGTGAGGTTACTTAGCAGAAGCTTTTTGCGCTATGTCCAAAAACAGTTACAGTTATGTAAAGAGAAGCCTCCTCTATTCCCTCGTACTACCCCTTCCAAATTACCTGAGGCTATCTTTCGTTGAATCAGCTGCCTGTTTATTTCTGAAACAGTATTTCACTTTGTATCATCTTACAAGTCCACCAGCTGACTTTGGGCATAAATGAATCTAACACAAGAACATCCAGTTTCAGTTTTGCTATGTCAAGTGATCGCCAAAGATTTCACTTCAACCTTTAGAGTTGACAGTGTTATTTTTCGGATTTCTGCTGGAGTTTCTATAACTTGACCAAACTCAATGTTTTTAGCGGACAGAAAAAGTCATACTTGCACCTTACTCAAATAAATAAGCGTACGTTAATTTGATTATCTCGTGAATTCACGCAGAACGTATTCCATAGTAATGATTTAGTGATGAAGCTCCACTAATATAGATATAGAAATTTAATCAACCTAGGTTGTGCTTCGTATTTAAGGTCGAGAATGTTTGAAGCGGATGGGGCGAAATACAAAATGTTTGGTTTTCCAACTGGTTGTCTCATGAAGGTTGTTTTTGTTCGCAGTGAGGATGGTTAACCAGACGAGAGACTTTTCTTTTCTCCCTATGCGTTATCCGCCAATGCTGTTCAGTGCTCGAAATCACTTTCAAAGTTGAATTTGAAGGCCGAGAATATTGAGTATAGCTTAGAGAATCACAAACTGTCAAACTTATCTTTTGACTGAGTACGGTTGAAATGAGACAACCCAACTAATCGGACTTAAGGCAAAAGCCACAGATTCGGTTAGTGCATTGCATGTTTCCACTTCGCTTAACTTATCTTTGAGCCTTTTCAGCCTGTCTCCGGGTGATAAATTGACCAAGATTTCCTGTGTTGCTGAGTTGTTAACATCGACCATTGACTATCGAATAAAATAGTGTCCAAATGAATTATGCGTAATTAATGTTTCAAGAACAGATCATTGTGCTTTCTACAACTCCCATTAATAACAAGGTCTTCCGTCGTTAGTTTTTGAAAACTCGTCTATAAATCGATGTCTCTAACAAATATGGTGCAAATGGTTTTTGATCTGCGATAGAATCATGGTTCTTTCAAAAGGAATTGGGATTTTTAGAAATGATCAAATAATTCATGACATATGAAGATGTCCTGCGTTTTGTCAGTTGTAAAGTCAACTTATTCTCTCTCTCTGATGCTTTCTGACGTCCGTAATAACGTGCAGTCCACCAAACGATAAACGTGGTCGAAGTTAATTGTGTTATTCAAAAAACGAAATTGTTAATTATTTTGTTGAGTCATTGTTTTCAATTGACTGATTTTTTAAAACCAAGAAAGCGTTCGCAAAAGCGCCTGGACTGTTGGGTGGAAGTTTAAAAAATCACGACTATTACTCCTGCATGAACTTGACGAGTATGATGGAATAAGTATGGTGAAAACTTTGCAAATTCACCTAGAAAGGTTATTCATTATTAGGCACCAAATTACCACAGAAACAACTTGCTTCTCACCATCTTGTTGCGGTTGTTTTGAAGTATTCAATAATCGTCTGAAAAGACTTGTCACATCTTCACTCAGCTCAGAGGAGATAATCAAACGAAACAATGGATATCCGAATTATCATCACGACTACCCAAGCTACATTGCCTTTATTGTGTACCATTTCATATGAGCAGAAAGAAGACATATATTGCGATATGTTAACATTTCATTTACTCTCATCATTCACAAATGTAAAACAAGCCAGTTATATACAACATACAAATAAGAACAGATAGTGATAAGACAAGCTTACAAGAACACCAACTATTATGTAATCACGACCACGGCTACCCAACAGGCTGCCTCTACCACTTTTGTGCACATAACGTCAGCTGGTAAGTTCGGATGAGCACAGGTGTAAGTGAAACCATAGATCGCTCGGGACTTTTCGGCCA